>JAOTIZ010000008.1:5873558-5895495 GCA_027123425.1 Erythroxylum panamense | reverse complement strand
ATCATAACCATTGAAAAATATAAACCGAAAAGATTAGTTAAGGATCCCAAAATTACATGAATGCATACGCATAGAAGAAATGAAGTCTAAGCAGGCGTTAAAAAAAGGATAGAACTTTCCTCCAAGGAAACAAATGCTTTTTTAAAGGTAGGTAGAGTGACGACAAGGTTTGGAATAGATTCCTCGGGATCTACAGTTCGTCACTACTAGGTTACCACCGAGTCGAATTATCCTCGGACTTACTAGTAGTTATCAATATCCTTTCTGACTCTTTTGAGGGACACTAGATACCTTGCTCTTTGATTCAAGCTATCAAGCTGCTGTTATCTCGTGAGTGGGAAGTCAGTCTACGTCATACCCCCCGCACGGGAAATCAATGCACTGACTGGTTGTCGAAATCCATCCCTCTTCCATATATTGAAGTTTTACACCTTCCGAAAGCCCCACTAGGGTGCAGTGATTTATTAATCAAAGACATTGCAGATGCTTCCGCCCCGCGATGTAACAGGTAGCGATGTAGTTGTTTCTTTTCCATTTGTGCTCAAAAAAAACATAGCTAGTTCGAAGCTCGTCAAGTCATATCCCATTGATTGCATGGTATTACATTTCTTTGGATTGAAAAAGATTCAGGTCCCGCGTACAAACGAGCGAGAAAATTAATGTCGATACGGGTCATCAAAAGGATACACTTGACTGTTTTGTCACTAAAAGTAAGTCAAGCAATGACAGATGTTGCAAGTAAGTTTTAAATTCTTAGTTCTCAGAGGAAGTAAATCGTTAGACGCCATCCATTCCAACCGCTAAAACTTTGGCACAATGGACCACAAGAGTCGTGAGATTCGAGATTGGCTATCTATGTGAGCAGAGTACTAGCGGAGCGGCACCAGATCACATGTGCCACTAACGCTGGCTCTATTCTGTGCCAATTGTAAAATGTCGACGTTTTAACTCGTTTTAATTAAACCAAACGTTAATGCCTCAGCTTATTTCGCTTGAGCCAAGCCGATTCCTTGTCTTTCTTTTATTTTGCTTCCCACCTCAACTCTTTCCTTCCCCTGTTAATTTATAGAATATCTCTGTCCTAGATCGAGCTTTGGGATTCTTAAAGGCTAAGGTATGCTCTGTGAGTCTCTCGCTTTCGTTTCTTCCACTCTCTCACATACTTTCTTGTACACTTGCTCTTTTTCTCTGACCATTTTGGGTGTTTCTCTCTGCACAAAAACATAAAAACAGTGATTGTCTGAGTACCTCCCAGAAAAAGAGTTTTAGAGGTAGAGAGAGACGAGAACTCCCTGATCTAGTGTTATTATGTGGGTTTGATTTCTTGGAGGAACCAACTTTGTTGGTGAGAGATGGAGATTATGTATTACCAATTGACCAAGTCCTCATATCAGGACTCTCTCAAAGTCTTGGAGGCTGATATACGGCATCCTAATGCTTTGTAAGTTTTGTTTCTGTAATCAGTTTATGTTCTTTTCACTTTGTTTCGAAATTTCTAGCCTTTTTCTTTTCTTCTTCTTCCTTCTTTCTGTACTTTTTGAGATGGGTTGTTCTAGTTTTTTTGTTTCTCCTTCTTACTTTTTTTTAATGGTGTATCCACATGGGATTTTCACAGTTTCTATCATGATCAGTTATAAGAATTTGGCTGCTCAGCGAATTGGGAAGAAGGAAGAAGATTGTTGTCTTTTGTTCAGGCTTATGCATTAAGTTACCTTTTATGTTGGTTAACTAATTTGTGAGCCTTTACAATCATATGAAGCAATACCTTGCAGGGAATCGATCATTTCTGAATGACTTTACCAGCTTTATCCATGAAAAGCATAAAAGATTGCAACTTTCCATGTTATTTAGCTTTATCCCTGCAACAGATTAAATTTTGATATTGATAACGTGAAGTCTACATAGTCAAAGAAGGTTACAAACTTAGCACAGAGATAGTCAATGAGAATTTTGACGTCACTGGCTTCCCATGGGAACGAATCTGGCAGGTTCAAGTTCCAGGTAAAGTACAGATTCTTATGTGGTGCATTCTACGTAATATTGTTCCATGCAGAGACACCTTAAGAAGTCGACATATAGATGTGGATGATACTTGCCCTATTTGTGGTAAGACTACGGAAACTCCACAACATGTGTTTTATTACTGTGACTTTGCCCAGTCTGTTTGGCTTCTATCTACTGTGGGCTGGAACACTATCTCGTCTTTACATGAATGGCTTACGAGTGTGGTCTCATCTTTTCCACATTCCCAACAAGAGGAGATTTTTATGATAATCTGGAGTTTATGAATGTATCATAACGAAGTTGTGTGGACATCGCGTATTCACTCACATTAGTTTATTATAGGTCGGGCACGGATAACCCTTTATGAATGGAAGGCAACAAAAGAATCCAATGCTATTCACAAACCACTAAACCAACGTTCTCACGCTTATTGGGTAGCTCCAGCTCCAAAACACTTTAAGTGTAATATTGATGTGGCTTTATTGGAGAACGATTTCTATAGCATTGGCATGATAATCCAAAACTCCCAGGAGGACAATTGTGCTGGGAACATCTTGACGCTACCAAGTTGGAGAGATCCACAAGTAGGAGAAGCCCTATATTTTCAGGAAGCATTGAGTTGGATAAAAACCTTATCTTTCTTTCCAATTTACGTGGAGACAGATTGTCATGTTGTTACTCAATTTTTGCAATCTACGCTTGCATTCTCTTCATATTTTTCAATGATCATTCAGGATTGTAAAGCTCTGATTAATGAGCTTTCTTTTACCTCATATGCGTTTGTTAGAAAACCAACGAATCAAGTTGCTCATACGATAACTAAGGCAGCTAATTATATGCCTGGTTTTAAATAGGAAGTATGCCCTCTTTTTTTTTCTGTATGATGTTTTAACCATGGATATCAATAATATGCGCTGAGTGCAATTGTTTTTCCTTTTTAAAAAAAGGTCATAGTGCAAGCTGCCATTTGCATGAATATATATATCATCAAAGAAGACAAGGTGACTTAGGTATTGCTTTTGTCAAAGGGGTATTTTAAGCTGCAATTAGATTGGATTGGAATGAAAAATGAAACCCTTGACTTCGAAAATCCTGAGAGTGACTTTAGAGTGATGTACTAGCTCCCATAGTTTAATCCTGCTAAAATTCAGTTCTTTCTTATGATTGTCTATCTTTATTTAAGACTTAACTGTTAGATGACTACATATTCGCAGTTTATTGCTTTCAAGGAGATGTCTCTTGAATGGGCTATCAAATTGAGTTCCAACTTAAATGGGATCTGTTGCAGTAGATACTGATATCATACAAAAATAGTTCAGAATAAAAACCTATCTGATTTATTACAAAAATAGTTGGGAAATATAACTTATTACTTAAGCTCCCTCCCAGTGAAGCCATTCCAAGCATAAATGAACCTGATCAATAATATGGGGTTGAAGCCATTCCAAGCAGAAATGGACCTGATCATTGTTATGGGGTTGAGCATCAAAAGGGCTTTTAAAGACCTTTATTTGGGTTCAATCAGCGCATCAGATGATGGGTGGCAATAGCCCTTTTAGGGTGAAAAACATATCAGCCAAATGTTTATTCATGGCTTCAGTGAAATGAATACCGTCCCAGCTAATATGTTTATAAACATATCAGCGAAATGTCTATTCATGGCTTCAATGAAATGAATACCGTCCCAGCTAATATGTTCATCAGGATTTTTGCATGCAAAGGTTCTAGTTGACCCACATAGATTGTTCAAGTCGAAGTTGAGCAATTCATTTCCAGATCCACAACACGCCTTGAAAGGCTCTAAACACTTGTACTGCTTATAGTCTTTTAGTATTGCTTCTTAGGCTTCCCAGGTATCTACATAAACGATTACACAACCGCTGTGTTTATTTCTCATCTCTCCCAAACTCTTGAGAAGGAGATCTTTATAGGCCTCTATCATTGCATTGGCACTTGATGAACATCCCATTTCATCTAGTTCCTTGCTCTTATTTAGTGTCCTAATGGACAGCAACCTGCACCTGAGGCTATGGCAATGGGTAATCTCTTAAAGTTCTGCGCTGTAGTTGCTACTGTGACTTTAAGGCTTCAGGATGGACCATGTTGATCATTGAAGTGTATCAGAATGGAGATTGGCATAACGGGCATGATGATTTGTGAGAGGTTGAGAACCACTTGTATAGACAGCAGAATGGAATTTGTGCTTGCGAGTCCTGCAGGCAAGACGAGGAAGGCTATGGTTTGAAGTATGGATGATGCTGTAGCATATGGCGCATTCCTCAACACCTTCAAATTCCTTGTCAAAATTGCTCTTTCATATTCGAATGGTTTCAGGCAGCCAAAACCCCATTCTACATAAGAGAAGAATCATCACTTCTAAAAATCTTCAAACAGACATTCTCAATTCATATCATGCTTTCACATGTAACCACCACTACTTTCTTAACTTTTTATCACATTAAGAAAAGGGAGAAGAAAGATCAAGTATAAGAATCTTGATTTGTCGATCTTCCTAATTGAACATCACAGTTCTGCTAGTTATTTTTATTTACTTTTAATTGGAATGCAAATCTATAATTTGATTTATTTGCTATAAATGGCTTATTCACTTATGAGCCTCACCCAACAGCTCAAGTTTTTGAGTTGAATGGTTTCTCATATGGCTAATTAATTGCTGAATCTTCTGAAAATTTTTAAACATCTTCCAAGAATTAAATGCATCTTTGTTGAGGAAACCTACAGTGATGTGTTAGTTTATCCTCATTCTTCACAAATATTCCAGTTCCAGTTTCGATATTTTATCCTCATTTCTTTTTCCCTTCAACATCCTACTTCTCATTCCACGAATTCTTTGCAATGTAATCATTTTTCGTCAACCTTCCACATTCACAGGACAAGCTAGAAGCTCATAATCCAAGACCAGCACCACCTTAACCAGGATAACAATCACTTTAAAAACATACATATGTAGCAAATACCTGATTTCGGACAAACATCATCATTGACATCAGCCATTTCCTTTGCTTCACCTCACTGATGCCTAGGCTTCTCATACATTCAACATCCACAGCACGTAAAGGGTAAGACACAGGAAGACGAATAACCAGATCCATTCCAGTCTCATCCTTCATATATGTAGCAACAACCTCATTTGCTGACTTGCTTACACTCACTGAAAAGTTCTCATCAGCAAAATTGGCATTTTTTATCTGCATCAAGAACAAAATGTCACTGCTTCAATACAATCACTACAAAGAACGCCAAGCTGGTTTTGCTTTAGCACTCTTATAATCACTGACTGAAAGGGTAAAACTACCAAGAGTTATGATGTCTATAATTGACTCAAACAAATATGGGTGCCAGAAAGATGGTTCACACAAACTTCCAATAGTAACTCGATTGCAATACAATGAGAAGCATTTAATTTCATGTCCAAGTGAAAATCAGGATCTAGGGATCAGGGATACTGCAACGTGGCAATTGCCATTAAGAAGTACAATATATACAAGTGAAAACACCAATTCGATAAATATTTCCAGTTTAAACAAACCTGACAGAGTTCATTCACGATCAGTGGAGGGCTGCACCACATCCTTGTAAATGACTCAATTTGAGATGATTTGGAACGGTCACGTATTTCTGTGAACCACTCTCGAACATAAGCAGGAAGAACTTGAAGCATCAAACCAAATAATGCTCCAGCAAGAGAAGACATCTTTTGCAATTCAATAGGCCAAAGAGATTCCACAGCAAACAACAATGAGCCTGTTTTGATGGCACGCGTTGCTGCACTTGCAGCTTCTGGCACGCCATCTAGAAGCGCCATATCTTTCTTTTTTGAAACATGTACCATGCATAATTCTAAAGGAATATGTTGTAAGATGCAATCTAATATTAGTGGGCAAGAAGAATCTTGCACATACTGGACCAATCGCTCCCTTTCGGGTGATAATGATGGCAATGACCATAAGTGTGATAGCAACAACGACCAAGCAAGAAAGACATTCACCTGAGAATTTGAGGACATCGACATTAGAAAAAGAAAGCTGCAACATATAAAGCATAAAAATGTACCAGTACTAATCAGGCATATTCACCTGCTCTCTTGCCACAAAATCCATTTCAAGGATCTCATGAGGTAACTTTTCGATCATTCCCAACAATTCCTCCTTCAAATGGACATTTTTTTCTGATGGCAATTCAAGACCACAAGTCTCCTGGTCACCACGACTATTATTATTCAAAGAACCTGTAGCTTCTTCAAATATAGCCCGATGGAAAAATGGTTCAGATGAGAGAATAACATAAGCAGCAAACTGTAATGATGGAATTGGAACTGAGGAAAACAGAACTGCATACAAAGAGCTGGTCGCCCCTTTACTTAAACCCCAAAATTCAACTGATTTAATGGCTCTATCTCTACAACGTGGTGGTGACTGAATAACATGTGAAGCAACCAACTCCCAGAAATACTGATTATCAAGGCGAGATGTAGCCACAAGAGATGCTGCTTCATGACCATAGGAGCTTGCTATGGCTTCAGCAATGCCTGTGCAAAAGAACAAGCGAAGAATACCTTCTAGTATTCGATCTCTCGTTGAATCCCATCTCCCTCTTCCTTGAGGCTCCACATCAATAACAGCTGATTCCTCGAACCCCATAACTCCACTAAGCAACAAAAATGAGACTAAGGCATTGATAGCAACAAGGACAGAAAGGTCTGAGGTCAAAACATTCTGCTCTAGGATCTTATGAATTTCAAAACTTCCAGAAGCAGAGCTGCTGCTAATAATATCATTCACGTTCTCTGTGAATTCCTCCATCACTACAACAGTTGACTGAATCCAAGACCTCGACTGTGCGAAAAAAAACTCCCAATCTTCCTCAACAAATTCTTTCCAGCAATAACCAACAGAAATTACCATTAACTTTGACAGCATCAATTGACTAGTTGTCACTGATGCACAAGCAATTTGTCTTTGCTTTCGGAATAACTCAAGAATGAGTACTTTCTCTTCATGGCTTATACTTCTCTCAAGCTTCACTGATCTTGTTCCACTTGATGCACTCAAGGGATAACACGTAGAAACCAGCCAGAACCACTCTTCCATCTCTGTGACAACAAAGAAACAAAAAATCAATACAGAAGCACGATCATAAGTGGAGGAACAAGCGTACATTAAATATGAAGGATAACAAAAGATCCCTATAAGATAAAGAGGGTGACAAAGCAGAGGATGCTCAATGCTATCTGAACCCAAATAGAACTCGGCAGCCTATCCCACCTCCAACCAAAGCATATGTACATAAGTCAAAATGAGAAGGGAAATGAAAAAAATCAATCAAGTCTGTTCAACATTAATGCAGAGTGGCATGCCCAAAGGGGAAAGAAAGAAAAAAAAAAGCCTAAAATGACCAGGCCTGCAGTTGATTCAGTGATAATATGATTGTCTAAATTAAGAGGATAACACTATAAATGCAGAATGATTGTTGCACACAAAGCATGTCGGTACCTTGCCCTGCTTGCCATATAACTAAAGGTGGGAATGACAGAATTCTTTGCAGCCATCGCTCAACAGTATCTTGTATAAGATTCTCTCCCAAATAATCAAGTTCCCTATCTACAGTAGATTCACCGGATGTGGAGCTTTTCTGGCATATTGTATGCACAAGAATATAGATAATCGGAGGAAGAATTCTCAAACAGTTCCGACTTATTGCTTCTCCTATGTAAAGCTTATCAGTGAGCATTTTAAAGATCTCCTCAGCTTTTACTGCATCCCATATATTGTCTTTCAACAAAGTTATAAGAAGAGATAGAAGACCTCTCAAGAATGGGTCTTCAATGCTTTCCAATCCCTCGCCCAAAGCAGGACATAGAACAAATGGACTTCTCGTATTACATTCTCCATGAACAAGTGCACCATTAAGTAAGATGTTAAAGACAGAATCTAGGAAGCTTTCTTTGAAAGAATAAATCTCTTTCTTAGCAAAGACAACCAGTTGGGGCAAGAAAGAACCAATAGCACTTCCACCAGGCCATTTCCATGAACATAATATTTCAGCTGCAAGCCAGGCTCGAGAAGTGAAATTTTCATTTGTCAGGTCATCTGGCAGAGAAGCACCTTGTTCAGCAATACCAGCAATAATTCTCTCAATCCCAATCTTTGAGATTAGCTTGTCAATCACTGAAACAAGCTTGAGGCTTCCAGATGTCTGCACTTGGAATTTAATTGCAATTTGTGAGTCATTACTTCAACTTAATACTTGATGATAATATTGAATGTAGTCCCTAAATTTAGCATCACAAAAGTATCAAACGTACCATTTTCAACAGGCAGAAGAAATTCAATGCAAGAACTTAAGAATCCCACACAATGAATACCCAAAACTGTCCTCTGGACAAGGGATTTTGATGTATGTGCTATATGGGCATATTTATTGTGGAAAAGTTTAGATGTCACACATTGCTATTGAACATTTGACATTTCTCATTTGACCTAAAATTGACTGATCTAACAGTTGTTCCTACTACCAAGACAACAGGTCATAACGTTTTACCCCCTAACTTTGCGAACCTTCTTTCCTATGTTAAAGGCTTAAAGCACAAATGAAAACATGGATGATCCCTTCTCTGTCATAATTTCATGAAGAAGCTTCCATAAATTGCACACAGTTTGTTATAAAATTGGGTTGGATGAAAGTAACTTTGTACCGTTAGCTCCCGAACTATCCATAACTATTACACGAACAAGTTAGCCTAAAATGTCCGTGCTCAGGGTGCAGCCCAAATTGACTTTCTAGTTGTAGGCAGAGTTAAGGCTAGAAACGAAAAGCAAGGAGACAAATGGAGCACAGAAAACAAGAAGAATCTGAAACAAGATGCAGCACCAGAATCCAAATTAACAAATGATAAAGGAAATAATAACCAGATAGTCACTCACACATCCAGCAGCAGAAACGTCTTCAGAAAATATAGTGGCAGAACTGTTTGAGGTGTTGAAATCAGGAACGATCCATGATGGCCACCCATCATGCTTGCTTAGTAGTTGGTCCAATAGATTCTGCTCCTCATTTTGATCATGACACAGACATGCTAGAATATCAAGCATCCATGAACAGCACAAAACTGTGATCTTATTTGCATTAAGCTTAGGATCCTTGAAGATAACAGACCTAATGAAATTAACTAAGATACTCCCCAACCTCTTCCGATTTTCAATGTTGAGACCCTTCCAGAATTCTTCAGTTATTGTACAACGGAAACCATGTAAAGATTCACCAAAATTTAACCTACCCTTTACTTGTCCCTCTGATTCTTCATCAAGCATATTATCTATTGTCGTCATGCTATACTCCCAGTCTAAAATAAAAACTGAAGCCAGGATACCTGAAACCAGCACAGTATCCTCACTGAGTGTGTTTAAGGAAAATATGCTACGGCCAAGTACTTCAAGAGCAAACTGAGCCATCTCAGCTGTGGTGACAGAGCTGTTGCTGTTTGCAGTGAAGGGGCTTGGTCCATCAAATAACAAAGAACCTGAATCCCTGACCGAACTTAAGGAGGATTCATAAATAAAACCCAGCAACATTTTGAAAACCTCTTTAAATATCAGAACTGTTGTCTTTCTGGACACAAATGAAAATTGATCTCCTTCTTTTGAATCACCAAAAACAGCACTGCATATTCAGACATTAAAAGTTATCACAACCTCGAAATCAGAACAAAATGCTAAAGCCAACTTAGCCCTTGCCGGTATAGGAACTAGGATGTTATATATGCATAAGTAATTCCCATTCAGTTCAGATACAAAAACATATTAATTCATGCAGTAAAAAGATCAGAAAACCAACCAAGCTATGTAATCATTACTGAAAGATAAGTGAACTTTTGGCACGCTAAGGGTAATAATGTTAGACCCCAAGGAGTGTCAAGACATCTTTTGCATGCAAATAGAACATATTGCCAAGCACAAACAATTCAAAAAAATTTCTAGAAACACTTGATCAAGGAACAGAAAAAGTGAAACAAGCAACAAGAGAGACCCAACCTTAAGACCGCCCATAGCAGGCCTATGGTGGCAAACAGAACAACCAAGGAATTACTAACGATATATACTTGCAAATTAAGTTCTCTAATAAAACACAATATACTTCCTACACCATGGAAACTTGAAACCACATAATTAACTTGAATCAAAACTTCCAATATGAGCATCAAAATGATGGTTATATGTTCTTACATGGATAAACTCCATCTAATGTAAATGCTTCCATAATACAATTGTTCTAATTACTTTCCTCTAGAATTTAATCACTAAAAACACTCCAACCACATACCATAGAAGCTGAGCAGCAGTTCTGGACGGGAAAGATAAACAGGCAATAGAAACTGTTTCAAGAGGCTGGCAATGCCAGTGTTCTGGGTTAGACCAGTGTTCACCATTAGAATCTTTTGTCACTTTCCTCCTATTAATATCAACTCTTACTTTCTCTAGAAGCATTGCCAAAGGAATTAAGTGGTCAAATTCTCGGGACTCATTCTGAGCTCTAGAACTTTCTTGAGCAGTGGCAAAGGATATAACTGTACACCACTGCTCAGCGAAACATTCATCATCATCAAGCAATGCAAGCAACAGGTCAAGTCTATAGCTGGTAGAGCAATTATATCCAATCAAACACCACGGGACAAATGTCTGTTTAAATACTTGAATGAAATTCTCGGCATTCAATTCTTTATCTCTGTTCTTGGGAAGAGAAAAGGGATGTTCTTCATTAGAGATTGAAAGATTGTGGACAATCTTGCGTGCTCCAAATAATGTAACTGCAACTGACAGAAGTCTCACACCATCTAGGTTATCCTGAAATCAAATAGATACAAGTTAACTACTGGAATAAAGGCCGCAAGTACTCAAAATCTTAACTCCAGTACAATTAATCTAAATGCATATAATCCTTAAACATTTTTCCAACTCCAATTTACCTATAGCTGAGGCTAAGGAAGCATAAACAAGAGAACATTTCTCAATATTTACATTTCCCAATGCAACTACCTCCAACCAACCAAAAAACTCGATTATCTTCTTTCACCAAAATAACTAACAAATTCAGTAGTAGCCTATTATGAGGCTGATTTTAAATAAAAAATAATGGTGTTCATAGTACAAATAGTTAAAGTAACTTACAGTAGATCTTATTAATGGGAAAGACTCAGCCAAGACTGGTCCAATGAGATAATCCACAGGCCACATTTCACCTGTTTGTGCTGCATGTTGTTCTAATAATGGCAAAAGTCTAATTAGTTGTTCTATCTCAGTACTTCTTTCTGAGTTCCCACTTTGCTGAAAGAAACCTACGATGTCATCCTTGAACGCCACACATACATTAGAGAGCAGATTAATGTCAATCGAATTAATTCCAGAAAGCATTCCAATGATACACTTTCCCAGCTCTTGTACAAAACCCATAGAGTCCTTCACATTCATAGACGTTACTGTCTTTTGTTGTAATCTGTAATTTGAGTAATCACCAGAGGCTTCGAAGGGCTCTTTTTCAGAATTCCTCAAGTAGATGGAAAATAGGTATTCTTTCCATAAAAGCTTCACGAGGATACTTTGAACAAGAGTAAATTGAAATTGATGGATTGAATCCAGATCATCAAAGTATCTGGCACCAAGAAAGCTAATTAGGAAACCAGACAGCCAGAAAGAAATATGAAAGCAACTGAATACAAAATAAGAGATTGTTGAAGAGAACAACCGAGCACCTAGATGCGTTCCGTAGTCCCCAAAGAAAGCACTCCTTAAAGGCCTGAAAGAGAGCTAGATAATCAGCACTTGCTGAATATGCCAGGTTCCTTCCTTCCCATAGATTGTGGAAAAAATCATGAAAAAACTTCTCCACTGCAACTGTTTTTGGGGGAATGATGTTTAGAAATAAAATTAAAGCTGGATATGAGATCTGCTGAGACCCAAAGCACCCATTCTTAAGAAAATTCCATAACCGACCAAGTACAACTTTCTGAACATTCAGTAAATTCCAACTCTCAGGAAATTGTTTTGAAAATAATAATACTGCCTCCCACATTGATGAATGGCAAGCGGGATCTTTTTCCTGAAAAGCACCAAGGACGGCAGTAGCAACTATTTTGATAGTCCCCTCATCGAAAGCATGAGGAATGCTTTTAATAAAGCTCTTTAACACAGAAAATGTAGCTGAGCGGATTGCAGGGCTTTGGGACTTTAGAAAATCAATAAAATATTTAGGCGACGAGAATAATTTTTCAGCAAAAGAAACAGCAGTCGTCCTAGCTTTAGAAGCATTCTTTGGTTCTGCAGCTATCTTATCAAAACCAGGCCTCTGAGGTTGTATCAAAACATCAAGAAGAGTTGACAATGCCAGTAATGATGAGGATATCACCTAAAAACAAAGAAACATTCAGAAATGGGGACTTCATCAGATAAACAAAAAGCTTACTATACAATCCAAAAAGGTCACGAAAAAATAAAGACTGGACTGTATTATTTAGTGTGATACTTTTGTGGCATGGTAGGGTCAAAATTAAGGGATACTGTCAGTTATAATATGAATATTTCCAGAAGTTAAGATATACTCAATGCTAATAACTGAAATTTGAAGTACAAAATACATGAAAAGGATCTATCGTATGTCTTCTCATAGGGCATGTTTGACGAGAGTAACTAGTAGATGATTTTTCTGCAGATTCAAAACAGCTAAATCTTGTCAAGAGAAAAGAAACTTGGCGGCAATCTATCTACTTCTCAGAGAGCAATTTGCCATAACTGCTCCAATAGGGCCATATATAACTAACGCCTAAGCCAGACTCAACAATGACAGCCAAAACTGCCCAAATAATGGTACAATCCATCCGTAACCAATAAAACCAAGGATTCTTCAAACAAATTTGAAAAAGATTATCAATTTGTTAGAAAGAAAAGGAAAATAAAAGTCATCCTTAAAATGACTCTAATCCATCCAACATATTTCAGTGGCAGACAACTGGAAAATGATAAAAATGCTAAAAGTTACAGGGTGAATTCCAAATTAAATATGGGTAATGGTTCCATGAGAATTTTGTCATACATGTAACTATAGCTAAAAAAATTATGAAAATTAAAATAAAAGAGACAACAAGTGCAAGCATCTACATGAAGCAAAAGGTTTTTAAAAAAAAAAACTTGCCCTTAAACCACAGAAATTCTTAAGAAGAAGAATAGGGGCTGTTGCCAACTACGATACCCAGCTACTCTTTCTGTTATCTCTGGTGACAAAACAATAGCAAAGTTTAACCTCTCTTTATTTCCATGATTTTACACGTTATAATCCAACCTTTCCCAAAAAAAAAAAAATCTCCTCTAAGTCATTAAAAGAGTAATTGGTAGTTTGAAACCATCATTCTTTAATATATAGAAGATTGGACACATTTTTTAAGACACTGGATATTAACCCAGTGTGATAACAGTTAAGTTAGGTGTGTTTTCCCTCAATGGAACTAGAAATTATTAACTATGAAGTGCACTTTTGCAAATTGGCCATGCTTACTCAACCACAACAGACCTGCCGATGCATCTCTTCCAGCTCATCTGAAGGAGCTGTCTTGTCTGACATAACTTCTGGTGTAAGCTTCAGATTTTCTTCCAAATACACAAAAATCTCAGATGCACATAAAATGAGAGCATCTAATCTTTTCTCCTGTGACAGAAATGCTGCCTGTTGAACACAAAATATACATGACCGTTACTATATTCACAAGTAGACAATTACACACAAAATTCATTGAATAGAAGCATTAAAATGCTAGATTGTGTAACAATACCTACAGAATTAAGCACTTCTAAATTATTTTTCATAGCTTTTCATAGTATTGATAACGATATAATACATCGTATTAGATCTGAGTGGGTCAAATGGCAGAGTGCATCAGGTGTTTTATATGATAAAAAAGTCCCTTTAAAACTCAAAGAGAAGTTTTATAGAATGTGGATTCGGCCAATCGTGTTATATGGTACAGAGTGCTGGTTTACTAAACGTAAACATACGCGACAGTTGTTAGTAGCAGAAATGAGTATGTTTAGGTGGATGTGTGACATTACCAAAAGAGATAGGATACGAAATATGGTAGTGAGAGACAGACTACAGATGGCTAGTGTTGCTGACAAGTTGAGAGAGAAAAGGTTTAGGAGGTTTGGGCATGTGCGCAGGATGCCCTCTGATGCTCCGATACGATGCTGTGAGAAAATAAATCTTAGTGGCTACAAGAAGAGAAAAGGAAGGTCTTACAAGAACTGGAAGGAAGTGATCAAGAAAGATATGTCAGAGTTGGCCCTCACTGAGGCAGTGGCTAAAATTAGAAAAATCTGACGTGATAGGATAAGAGTAAACAACACATTTTAGATTCCTCGCGCCTCATCCTTACCGCATAGGAAGTCCGACCCAATTTCATTTATGCCTTTGCGGGTTGTAAGTTTTTTGGTGTAGGGGGAAAGATTCCCGCGATGGACGTATAAAACCGTAGGATTGTCGTATCCTCAGGGTCGCTCAGTGAAGACTCCTAGCGCAACTAGCAACGAGAAAAGCTTATATATATATATATATACATAGTCAGTTTTTTTACGTATTTACTCTTTTAACTTCCATCACTATTATCTTGTCTCATATGCATGTGAGTATACCGAAAACAACCTCTCTATTATGTAGAGGTAAGGCTGCGTATTATCAGACCCTCCTCCTCCCAAGACCCCGTTTCACTGCAAGACTTTGGGGTATGATGATGATGATGATGATGAGATGAAGGTAGTAGGGGAGTTTTAAGCAACAAAGGGCATTCCATAGGAAGCAATCAAGAAGATTGGCTCTAGATTATATAACTCTCGATCAACTCAATTGTTTAATTTTCATGAAGTTACTCCCAATTTAGTTTCCAGACATTTGCATATTAAGGAAAAATTACAGGTTATTCAAGTTAGCGTAGATGAAGTTAAGTTGAAACTAAAATTCAGTTAAAGCTTCAATGCCTTATTTTCATTCCACCAACACAACAAACAAACAGCAACTATATTCAGTCCCTCAGAACTCAATCTATTGTGTTAGGTGATAAATAGCGAAATCCCCAATGCTAAAGAGTAATGGCACCTGTAATGATTGTTTTGCAGCTAGAGCAATTTCAGAAACTGGATCGAACTGAGAAAACCACCAAGGGCCCATCAAAGATTTCAGATGTGGAGCTAAATCTCTTCTGCATAACAAATTTTCCACTATGAATGTAGCAACAATAAAGTTTATGAATTCAATAATAATAAGAACAAGAATCGGAGAAAATAAAAGCCAAAACAAACTGACAAGCTGCAAAATAGCTAGTAGACTAAAGGCTTTAGCAATAGTTTTTCTTATCAACTTACAACTCAAGATTGTCATTTGGTTGCATTTCCAGGGCATTATGTTTTGACAATGTTGAATTAAAAAAGTTTATTTTGATAGAGAAGGAATTATCATACCCAACAGACATTACAAGATTGGTCATCGTTTCATGAGTGGCTCGGCGAACTTCTCTGTTATAGTCCAATAATAGCCTTCTGTACTCAAAGGCCTAAAAAGGGAATCAAAAATCGATAAATGAATTAAAGAAGAAAATTTGTATAATTTACATAGAAAACGCAACAGGTTAATTATTTAATGAGATTGTACATAACATCATAACAATGATAGTCAAGTCCTAAACAAGTCTGAAGCATAATTTCAAAAAATAAACCAACACAGAAGCTCCAATTGTTACATCCATGTGAAGTCATTTTCTACCAGAAACAATGAATAATGGAGGCTAAGTTCAGCTTGAATGTTCTTTGCCTCTAAATAAATCTGGAAGTTAGATTCTGTATCTAATACAAAACGAATCTCAATGAATTCTATACTTAAAGATACATGACCTTAAAGAAGTTTAAACTAAAGATATGAAAACAGACAACCCATAAACCTTGTACATGACAATTTACGAATCTCTTGAGATAAACAAAAATAGAGTATAAATAATGACACTTTTTTGGCCCATCAAGTCCCTGATTTTGTTTTTCGGTTCATCATCCTAGTTTTGTTTCTTCCTGATTCAGGCACTATCATTAACCAAATTAATAAGCCCCTGCTGTAAGTATCATAGCAATTATAAGACAGGAAAGATTAGAGATGACCTACGTCTACAATATTAGGCAATACTAAAAGCCCTCTCTTTGTCAATCTTTTCTCTGCTTAATACAACGCATATACATCGGCCAATGTTTGTAGAAAGACTTGAAAGCACAAGATAAAACATATGGAGCATACCCATTGAGGAATAATTAGCACTATGTCCTTTGCAGGCTTTTCCTTGAACAGAAGAGATAAAGATTGGAGAGCTTTAAGCTGTTAAAAGGCCTTAAAGAGAATTAGAAACAAAGAACCACAACCTATTTAAGTACTTGTAACTAACTAAAGATCAGAACAATAAAAAAAAGAAAGAATAAACCTTGGTAACAGGATCCTTCCTGGCCAACCTCTTCAAATGCTGAGCCACTTCACTGTCTATCTCCTAAAATTTCCAAAAACCAAAAGACAGCACCCAATGAGTAAGAAAGCTCCATATCCATCGTGCAGTCTCGTGCCACTTATAATACTCCAATTTAGTAGTAGCAGTAGTTACAATAATAACTAAATTATCAATTAAAAATCAGAAAATCAGGAGAAAATATCATGCAGGTTCACCAAGAAGGGAGCGGATTCTTCGCGAGCGAGAGATGTCTCAATCCGGGAGCCACCCACGTAGCCACCGAACCCAGCGGTGGCCACAGACCCCGATGGCAACAAAGAAGCGGCAAGGCTATACAACACAAAACATCTCATAAGTTAACGCCGAGATCAATTTCCATTTTCAATCGTTGAAATTGAAACATTAAACAAAAACAAAAAACAGGGAGAATTTAAGGACATAGACGCTACCTGCTGCTTGAAGGTCGTGACTTGCTCCTGCCACCTTCTCCCTTCGGTCTCCCCATTCTTGGTAGCCCTCGTTACCGCAATGACACGACGTTTTCCTGCTGGTTCTTCTTCAAAAAACCTAAACCCTAACTGTACAAAACAAACCCTAATTTCGTATCCTCTTCTCCGCAGTGATCAAAGCTCAACGGTGGAGAAGGTTAGGTTCTGGGTACAGGAGAGACTACTATAGTCAAGTGGAGTCGCGAGTTAGAGACCGCCACGTAATTTGGTATTAAGGCCCGATGCGTCATTTCGACGAATGATATGGGTCGGCCAAATTCATGCCTGAATTATTTGAGTTCTGTAAATAAATTTCGGACATTGAAGTAACTACCCTGCAAGAATTTTTAAAAAGTCTTTTTTTTAATTAATTTTTAAAAATAATTTTTAGATAAAAATAAAAATTCCCCTAAAAAAAATAAAAATAAAAATACTATATATATATATATATATGGACTAATTAGATATTATTTATTATATAATTCATTTCATTTTTAAATTTGAATTAAATTTTATTTTAATTAATAATTTATTATAATTATTTTAAATTGTTAATATAAGTTAAATTTAATTAGTGTGATTTAGTTTAAGAATTAAGTTTAATTGTTATATTAGTAATATTTGATTAATTTATATATGATACTGAATTGTTTATATTTTATTATTATTTTTAATAATTATTTGAGAAACTTGTAGTAATAAAATTTAAATTTTACATTTTACATTTTATAAAATTTTTAATTACAATTTTATTGTTATTTAATATTAATATAATGTATAAATATATCATAACTTTTACGTTATCTAGATTAGTTATTTTTAAAAATAAAACGATAATAATAACTTGCCAATTTGATCTCTTGTGATTTAAATATTATACTTTTTAGAACTTGGCTACCTAAGCCTAAAAAGATTAATTACACCAAATAACTCATGCAATTTTATATAATAAACATATATTTTTATTGTAAATAGATAGGTTGGCAATTAAACCCGGCTTATTTTAATCAAACTTCGGGCTAGTTTTGATTATCCAATCTGACTTGAGTTATCTAATCTGACTTGACCCAAAACTCGTAAATTTTAAAATAAATAATGTTATTTTAAGCAAAAATGATATTATTTTTTAACTATTATATAAAAAATAATCGAGTTGAATTTGAGCCCGATCAACTTTCAGGTTGCCCAAACTTAATCAAACTCGAACCAAACTCAAGTCGTACGTCTAATTTTTAGTTCGACCTGATCGAATTTTAGGATGTTCAAGCCTAATCGAGCTCAGGATCGTTAATTTTTAAACAGCTCAACCTGCATTGAATTATCTTGTGTTTCAATTCAATAAAATCCATTAAAAATTCACATCATAAAAAATTCTTAATTCCTATAAATATGAAAAGGTTGGAGCAAACTAACAGTTGCAAGTTCATAGAGACTACTTCCAACAAGCTTGAACTAATGCAAACAAGGGAAAGCGTAAAATTAACAAGAAGAAGAAAGCACATATGCTTTTAATATCACAAGCAAAAAAAGGGAAAACAACATATAAATTAGGCGTAGACAAAACTTCAATAAAGTTTGAACATTAAAGGAATATTAGTTGAATCATATTCATGAATTCAAGAATATCACTGTCAAAGCCACAATCAATCTAGTATCCAGAGCAGCAGGAAATATGGTTAATCGGAATTTGCTCCTCCCAACAAAAATCTGGTGAAGCTTGTACATGAGACTGGTCTGCATCAAATGTAACAAATAAAGTCTCTTCAATATTTACAAGCCAATTAATCTAAAGTGCACATGAAAAATAATATTCTGGAAACTGATTTGGCAAGGAAAACATGTTTGACACAATTTCAGAAGTAATCTAATTGCATGATTTTGCAAAAGCTGTAAAGCTAGGCGTCAAAACATATGCACCAACTGTGAAGTAAGTCGGCCGTATGCTGTCAGATATGAAAAGAGCAGATTATGATGAAACAAACATAGATAAGAGTTTCAGCGTCAGAAGAGGTCTCACAGGAAACTGATATCGACTCTTGGAACATCTCCAGAGCTTAAATTGTGAACCAGATATAATTTAATACATCACAAACTGGTATGTGTGTTCCTAATTGTACAGTCACCGTTTTTGTGCACAATTATGCAATCTTTCTTGAAGTATATTGAAAAGAGGAAGGAGATGAAGAAAAAGGCCAGAGTACAAAAACTTTAACAGGTGCTATAAATGAGTGTATACGAGAACAGAAGACTTTAATCAACTCAACGTAGATAACAGTCAACAATGTCAATGAGCTATGAAAATCTGAAATCTGGTACAAGCTATTGCAATCTACCAAGTCATTGTAAGAATACCTAGAAGCAAAAGAACAATTATTATACTCGAAGAATACTGCAAAAGTTTTTGATGCTATGAAAGCTTAGCAGCTATTGGCAAGGATACCTGATGGTTGTAAGGAACAAATATAAGGCAAACACTTCATTTTTTTAACAGAGACGATATAGTTATTGTACCACACTTGAGATACAAGTGATCATTGGGAGTACCTGGGCAAGAATAGAATCGCCTCTATATATGGTACAAGATCTTTGGAATGGAAAACCTATCACTTTAAAGTCGGCCACTGGCTCCTCGGCAGTTTCTCCCACAAGAAAGACCTCTAGCTCAGTTCTGGTGAAGTTATTCAATGTCCTTTGCACTCTAAACACCAAGTCCTTGTCCCCTCCATCAGCCCATTTAAAAGCTTGCCAAGATCCATTCTAAAGCATAGGGATAGTCAGTTACTTTTCAAGTGATGTCAAAAACTGAAAGCTTCTTCTTGCTATCCAAAATCTGCTCAAAAATCTTATCTAGAAAGGCAGTTATAAAAGTGGGCTACTTAAGGTAACAAATTTGGAAACTGTAGAGCTTGCTTCAATTTAGCTGCTATGCTACGAGCGTTCATAAATTGGCAATTACTGCTAGTTCCAATTACTACGGGATGAAGATGGTAAAATTTCTCTCATAGTACCTGCAGCATTCTCTCAAAACTTTCAAATGCCATTGCCCAATTACCATCTTGAGTTAGCAGCTGCACAACATTTTAATGGTCTAATGCTCGTTCAATTCAAATTCATATACGTTACAAGCACATGCAAATGTAAGCAACTGAACCCAATACGTGAACGATCATAGAATTTTAAAATTGCATTCCTAACAATTGCTCAACAAGCAGTTAACATTTTCTTTTCAAAATGAAGTAGATTGCAGAATACTATCGAATTAATTTCTTCAGCAAACACTACTCATATAAGACTACGATCTCTTCAATGTTTCGTAGTTTCTATGCACTCTAAGGAAGAGCAGTTGATAAATGAAGAGAGGGGATGATAAAAAAAACTGACTTGTTAGGGGTAGATGGAGAAGATTGGATTTCCAGAGGCATCAAGAACTATTCTTTTCTTATTCCGACGACTCGATCTGATTTCAGGAGAAGAAGCAACGCTGCGTGCCCTGAAAAGTATGCTGCCTGAAGAATCAACAAAACCCAGTTCACCATGAGAAAGGCCCGGATGTTTCTTGGAGACAAAGAGGTCAATTGGAATGGGAGAGACAGAATTAGGTGGGCTTTGATGACCAGAATCAGAAGACGCCATTAAATGACAAATCTTTAAATAACGCGTCTTTGGATTGTTGGTAAAGTTCTCGATGAAATTCGTTGGAGAAGATGGTAAAGTTTATAGCTTGGGGTGTGGAAACGGTCATCGACGTGTAAAGTTACAAGAATCCGAATAAACCTTCAGACTCTGTCTAAAGACAACCAGATTCGGTTGAATTGGGTGGGAACCGGGAACCTACACAACTTCGTTTAAATTTTGATTTTTTTTTCTGAATTGGAATGCAACTCTTGTTTGCATTACCAGAGATTAGACCAATATCTTATGGCATCAAATGACTTGTGCCACTAACTCTGTCCCTATTCTGTTCCATATATAAAATGGCGACGTTTTCTTTTTAACTAAACCAACGTCCATCTTAGCTTATTTTTAGCCAAGCCGATTTGATCTTCTTTGATTTTACTTCTCGCCTCAATTCTGTCCTTCCCCTTAATCGCATTCTTTTCTTCCACTCTGTCACACAGCTACCTTCCAAAAGCTTGGGTTAATTCATGGAATGTGTACTAAACGCTTGAGGTATGCTCTGTGCCATCCACTCGCTTTCTCTTGACCTTTTCTTGTCTACTTCACCACTCTCCTCCATCAGCAACAAACCCCAAGATGGCTTTGAAGTCCTTCTTTGATTCATTATTTTCTTCTTTCTTATAAGGAACAACTCTTCTTTTTGTTACTTTCTTCTGGGTCTGATTTGATTTAGAAGGGAATTTAGGCTTTCAATTTTCTTTGTGGTGTTTTGCATCGCATGTTTTCAGCTCTCTCTGTGGAAATATTCTGCCTTTCTAAAAATTAGACAATCGACTTTTGCCCACTTGCTCCGTTCTTCGTCTTCTTCTTATGGCCTCTGAAACCGTTTATCCTCTTCTTCTATCGAAAATTGCAAGTCCAATACTTTGGGTTTTTGTGTTTAATTGGTTATTAGCCCCCACTGAATTGTTCACAAATGGATGGAGTAATTTAAGCGGTGATTATTCACTTGGTAAATATCGACATGCTTGCATATATTTTTTTCACTTGAAAACAGTGTAATGAACTATGGGAGATTTTGTTTTGCTCTGGGTGTTTTAGATGGCCCGAAATCAACTCCCAGCTTCAAACCAAGTTCAGTCTAGCATAAAGGTGTTTGTTAAAGATAAGTTGAAAGTATCTTTAAACAAAATAGTATGCATATTACATATTCTATTGGCACTTGGCTTGTACAAGTAACCACACATGGTAGATGTATAAAAACATTCCCTGAAAGTTAACGACATCCATT
>JAOTIZ010000008.1:5843154-5860232 GCA_027123425.1 Erythroxylum panamense | reverse complement strand
TGTCAACCATAGCAGCTATACTTAGTCAGACAATTCTGCCATTACTGACTTTAGGTGATGTACAATTCTGCCATTACCGACTTTAGGTGATGTTTGACCACAGATAGAAGCCTAGAACAACGTTATGGGTTTCATACCGTACCGACCGGAAGGTACCATACCGGCCAAAAAATGGTAAGAAACCATGTTTACAGGTACCGGTCATTGATATCATTCGATACCGGCGATTTTGCATAGTATCGACCAGTATTTAAATAGGGGGACTATTTAGCAAAATTTTTAAATAATATACATTTAATTGATAGTAAATTAAATGATATATGTCTTTGTTTCAGGTTTCATTTATAGTTGGTCATTTCCTCATCACGAACTCTTGTTGTAAATTATAATAGGATCTTTATTGTTCTTTTTATTTGATGTTTTGATGTAATTATTATTTATTATATGATGTAATTATAATATTTCAAATACTATGATTAAATGATCTTTTTTGTATATTAATTGTAGTTATTATTTATAAGTGAAATATGTGAAAATTAATGTTAATAAAAATAAATAAATTGTTATTTTAAATTCTTATTATTATGATTTTTAGAGACATGGTTGATATAAATTATAAAGGATACAGTATAATATACTAATAGATTATTTTATAATTTTAAAAAAGTTTACGGACTATTTTATAAATTTAAAAAATTACCCGAAACGGTATCCGGTATTATCCGGTACCGATATAGGTACAGTATCGTGCCAGAACCCTTCGGTACAGTATTCATAACATTGGCCTAGAATCAATCACATTCACCATCCTATTTTAACATGATTTAAACTACTTTACCATATAAAGGAATAACAGCTGCAAATTCAAAACATATTAGCAATGGAATTTTAGGTCAGGCAAATATCACACATCAATTCCATAATTAGTTTGGAACTTGCATGACTCTTTTGACATGTAATGTTCATATGGCATAAGGAACTTTTTCATCCAAACAAACGAATTATTACTAAATTAAGATTACAACTTCATGTTGAACCCTAAAGTTCCTTCAGTCTAACACTAAGTTTATATTTCTTTTGTATTTCAAATGAAAAGTAAGCACTAACTGGTAAATAAAGGGGACTCAAAAAGAAATTTGGATAAGGAAAAGATAAAACAATAACCTTAACCAGTTTAGCCATTCTTTAATATCTTTCCGCACAAAATCTTGCGAATGATCAATGTTTGGGGCAGCATGGAAAATGTCTCCACTACTCTTGTTGCCCCTACCCTGCATTAGAGAAACTAAAAACTTTGAAGATCTAGAGTATAATTGATTGAATGTAGGTATTGCTCTTTCATACATTTCTAATTAAAATAGTTGAAAGTACTCCAGCAAGATGCAAGTGCAGAACATTTGCATGAGACAATGAGTTATGAACATTCAAGGATAATGACAGAGCACATGCACCATCATAATGATCAGATAAGTCAACTTGTCATCTTGCTACCGCCGAAGTAACAATTGCTTTTACTACTTAACTGCACTGCCTAGTTTCTAGGATAGTTCATAGGTATTCATTCAAGATCATAGTACATACAAAAAGATGCTTGAAAACACTTGAACAAAGACATGCAATTCCTAAATACTCGAATAATATGAATTGAATTTAAAGACCAAGCTAAATAGGAACATGATAGCAATGAGGAATCTTCTTAAGTGCTACGAAACTATCTATCAGACAATGGATCCTCAAAGCTTAAGTACCTGAAAATGAGGATCATCAGCAACAATTGCCCGGTCATCCCATTTTAAACGGCCTCCAAATATATTCCATACACCATTTTGATTTTGATAGTGTGCACAACGATGATTTAAGACAACATCTCCAAGAACTTTAATGTTCACGTCATGGAGATTTCTCACAAGATCCTTCAATTGATCAATATTCCCATATCTAATAGAAAAAGAAATTAGAAGTATCACGAAATCAGTTTAACATTTTGGTATTATCCATCTCAAGGACTAGAAAACCACTCTAAAAGAACACTCTTTAGAAAGGTTGGCTGGTAGTCACAATAATCGAAGACAATAAATCTCAAGGCACACTAAAAAGTAACGAATATGGAAGTAAATCTCCAAAAATACTACCAGGTAGAACAAAAAAAATGGTTGTTATAATGTTTGCTTTAATCAGCTTGAATGATTTCCAAAACTAAGACAATCAAATAATCGCTCAAGTCATGAATGATAATGTCTCTAATAAACTTGGAAAAACTACCTAGAATTCAGATTATACAAATCCTTCGGCATGTATCCCTCAGGTGAGACAGATTCTGTTGGTGGGGGTAACCAAATCACAGTGAATCCAAGTGAAGCTATTTCTGCGGCCTTTTCTTTAAGCTCCAGGTACCATCTTCTGGATTTATGGGATTCCCAGTTAAAGCCTTGGAGCAATATCTCGTACCCTGTCCCTGTCCCTGGGGCTACTTTAGGAGGAGCCTTTAGTTCCTCAGGCTTCAAAGTAGTTTCTTTTGACAATGTAGCAATGGAACTTTTGAAGAAGTTGTAGGCTTCAGCAGCCAATTTTTCAATTTCTTGGAGAATACTTTCTTGTGTTTTTTTGGTTTTTGCCTTCCCACCACTTTCTTGTGTTTTTTTGGTTTTTGCCTTCCCACCACTCTGAGAGGAAACTTCACCCGCTAAGTTTCTTATTTCATCAATACTCCCATCAGTATCAGCAGTACTAGAATTTTCTTGAATTGATTCAGCAGCCTCTCCAGACACTAGTGCCCTTACAGGTGCTTTTGGCCTAGGTTGAGCTGTTTGAGCAGTCAAGCTATTTGAACTTGAAAGGGGAATGAAGAAGTAATTTCTTTCAGGTTTCAGCCAATTATTCTCACCCAGCTTGAGAACAAAAAGAAATCCCATAAGTTCTTCGTCCAAAGTAAATGACCCTGAACACCCATTTCCATCCTCTTTTCGCTGCAAGAAATTACACCATAAAAATGATAAATAGCAACAAGAAATATTCAACATTAACGCAAAAAGCACATGCCTTAAGATCATCCTCCTAAGATGTAATTCCATAAATAGACCAACAATTCACATTGATCAGATTTAACAAAAACTCCACAAATAATTGTGCCTTAAGAACTGATTAAATGTGCCAAATAAAGTATATTGTAGAATTAGCTACACAAACTAAAAAAGAGATAAGAAGCAAAGTGTTTTCAACATGACCTCACATCTTATGTCAACGTGGATGAACATGAATTTTGAATACACTCCTAAATAGATTTGATTACTAGACAAGATCATAAACCATATAGTAAAGATATTGATACATATTAAACTATAGATACATATATGTATATATGTATGTATGTATGTATGTATGTAACCAGTTATTATAGCTTGAAATTGTCAAATTCTAATCAAGTCCAATCAAAAGAAGAGGAGGGGGAGAAGAAAAAGAACAACAACAACAATAACAGCAACAAAATTCATCCTTGACATAGGCACCATAAAATTATGAAGTATATAATTTATATTACCTCTATAAGTGATCAATTAAGAAACAATTACCCTATGATATGCAAGCAATTCCTAAAAAAGAGTGTAGTTGAGCCTATAGGTAATTGGGGAATGTATATTTAACAACAATAGGAAACTGTGTTATCCACATTTGAACAACTAAAACTGAAACAAAATTTATAAACACAAATATTTACAAATAACAAAACCAAAATGTAAAAGCAAAGTTCTAGTTAATTTAGCATCCTCGTAAAAGAAGGAAAGAACTAAAGTTTCATAATTAGATAAACCAGCGTCATTATATAGAACCCCTCAGAGAACAGATTTCATCTTGCACCTGCAATAAAGTTCGCAAGGCCTTGTTCTTGTATAAAGTGGTTCCTGGTGGATGTGGAGCTGGTGGAATCTCCCAATTTTTATCATCCCCTCTGCAAACTCCCCAGTGAACAACTACTTGAGGTAGATCAGTTTCTAGATATAGAAGAAACTTAGCTGTGTTTGGGCACTTTCTAACTGAAACAGTCACTGAGTTTGCAATAACAATTTGCTTAGCAATAGGTTGCTCTTCATAAAAAGCTTCCAACTGCCTACTTCCTTGTTTGAAATCTTTGGACTCACTGTTGTTATCTTCATTTTTTGAAGGCAATGCTTCTGCCTTGTGAAATATGTTAGATAACAGAGCCCCTGTGATTAAGAGCACCAAAACAGCCAATTCGTCAGTTAATACAATACAACAAAGCAGTAGGTACACCAAAGAACAAATTGAAATGACAAGCCACCAACTCATGACCCACCTCATTAGTATCAGTAAGCATGAGTTGGATCTACAACTTAGCCAGAAGCAGGTCACCTGCTTCAATTTCAACATTTATTTGAAACTTGACCAAAAATGTTGAAACCCGTTTCGGTAACAAATAATAAGCCAAAGATTTAACAGATTAATTACTCATCATAAGAAGTATGCAAAAGAAAGAGGGAAAGAAAGACTAGGCAATACATCATTAGACTAACAACCCAAAGTGCGTTGATTGTTGTCTGATTATGCCAAATAACAAAAGCCATCCAAATTATGTGACAGATAACTTTGTCACTAACGCACCGTAAATCTTGCATTATTAAGGCAACTAATTAAAATTAAGAATCACGCCATGAAACACAGAGAGGAAAATAGGTAATAATCAGCATAGTACTTATGATATATATACCTGGCCATATATTGAAGCCCCATTTTGCTCCAACTACACTGCTATCATGTACAAGGTAGTCGACAAGAGGCACCTTAAAATCTCTTCCCTTATGCTGATAACAAGTTCCTGTTTCTTCATCCTAGACCACCACAATCCCATGAATAAAAAGAGAATTAGTATCATATGGATGCACATTGAATAATAAACAAAATATTAAGATTCTGGACCATTAAATTTCAAAAATCAGAACCTTCAAGACAAAATTTATGACTGCAATAGAACTATTGGAATCAACATTAATCATCACTTCATGAAAGATATCTCCTTCTGAAGGTTTCTTTAGTGGTGTCTCTATTGCATAGTCCTGTAAAATGCAAAAACAGAGTACGGGCATGAGCTCAAAAAGGGATGCAGCTATAGTGCTAAAATTTTAGAATCAAACAGCAAATTACTTTTATAGCAATTGAACCAGTTGGTCTCATGTTGTTAGGAGGCTGATCCCATTCGCTGCAAAATTTGAAAATTTGTCAATAATTTATCACTAAGTAACTTTCATAGTCTTTGCACGTGACAAGGAGCAAATGAATGTGATCAAATCTTAGAAATAGAACAAAGATCAAGCGCATAATGGAAAAAGTGTAAAACATAAAACAAGTGGAAGTTATGACCTGCCATTATCATCAACATAAGTAACTCCCCAGTGAAGTATCCATTTCCCAGGAAGACTACAACCTACAGTAAGCTGCCAATTCTTTTGATCCCTGGCCTGATCCAATCTGACAAAAATCGTTCCCTCAACCTACCGTCAGAAATCAAGCAAATCAATCTATATGTCAAATTACGACATATTAAAGGTCATCAAAACGAGCAGAAGCTTAATTCTTTCTATTCGTACAAACTCTACAATCCAATTTCCAGTAAAAGTGAAACATTCCACTGAATTGAACCAAATAATCCCTCGCATCCTCAGATTACACCTGTTTTGTCGGCTATTAACAGTAAGACAAAACAAGAAAACACACCCAAGAAAAAATAACGGGCCTTAAACTTGCCAAAGTATCCTCTATCAATCAAGGAACTAACCAGCATCAACACTTCCATAACTTTTTCCGTCGACTTTCTAAGCAAGTAACCATAACAAAAAGAAAACACGCAAACAAATACAAACCGAGTTGCATTTCACATCACCGTTTCAGTACGAGGGAGACGGAAGGTCTCTCGAAAGCACACACCATCGCTAGTGGATCCTTCAAGAGTCTCGGCAAGAGCCGTATCGGCGGAGGAGCTAGCTCGAACAGCGTGAGTCGTGCTACTAAGCCTCAAGCTGCAGAAACTGGCGCGAACAGGTGAGAGCTTCGTCAGAGAGCAAAAATTAACAGAGCAAGGACTCGGAATCTTCGGTCTACACCGGACTCCGGCTCTCTCTCGCCGGGAGTACCTTAGAAGCGGCTCAATCGCAACCGTCGACATGGATTTGACGGTATTTGTCTAAAGTTGCGGAATTTGAATGGAAAAGATAGATGACTGAGAAATTTAAAGAGCAGATAGTTCCGTGATGTATCATATATGATGGCTGCTAGCGTAAACAAACAGTGAAGATAACCTTTTTCTGCATCTGATGACGATACTTTGCGGTAATGACAAGGGTCGAATCATAAAAAGGACAAAAGATTCAACAGTTACACATTTGCTTAAATTTTAATTTGAAGAGGATAAGCATTGTTCCCAGCCCCTCCATTTTGTCACTTCGACGGTCGTAAATTTTCTTCCCAGTACAAATCTTAACGGAGAAGCAAGGAGCTTGCGCGTTTAGAGCATGGAGGATAGAAAGTCAAGTGTTCCAATCGGGGATTGACATTGAAACTTTTCATCAGTTTCTTGATCCAATCGGGGATTAACATTGAAACCTTTTCATCAGTTTCTTTTCCAAAATCACTGTCTTAGAGACTTTTACTGGACATCAACGCTACGTTTGCGTCCATAATCATGACATCTCAAATCAGTTCAGTCATTGATAAGTGTTACACCCTGTTTGGAACAAGATAATTGATTTTTTTTTTTTATTAAAGGGAAAGTTCACAGAACCCCGACAAATTCTCTAAAAAGAGAGGAAGGCACCCATGAGGTATAACATCAAAAAAATTGATACCAATGTCAGCCGGACCTGCCCGGGTGGCGAGTCAGTCAGCACATCTATTGCTCTCTCGGTACACATGTCGATGAACAACAGACCAGTTCCTAGTGAGAAGCTTCAGGATACCCAAATTTTGTAATTGAATTCAACTCACTTGTTTAGAACAGAAAAATAACCATGAATTGAATTCATACGTGAAATTGAAACTCACTTTTTTTATAAATTCAATTCATCCAACAATTCACGTGATTTCAATTCCAAAAAGTTGCTATTCTTCTTTTTGAACGTTGAAACCTTCATCTTCCCGTAATGCCCACTCTCAATTTCGCAACAATATTAAAGAAAATGATACCTTTTCACTGTCTTCTCATTTTCTTTTCCACATTATTATTATTATTATTATTATTATGAAATGCATATATCTTTACTTCTATTATTATTATAAAATTGCTTATTATTATTAATCTTCTTATTATTATTATTAAATTTATTATTCTTATTAATATAATGATTCTTATAATTTTTAATTATTATTATTATTTTCTGACTTTAGTTTATATACTTATATATTTTTTATTATATTTTTTATTAATATTAGTATTATTCTTATTATTAAATCCCTTTTTATGATTAAACAAATTAACGTCTACTGATAATGAAAATGGCTTTATATAATGTATATAGTCAATTTAATTGTTATTTATTATAAGCATAAACGTATATAATTATTTATTTCTCTTTATTCTAAAAGACAAATAATTTTTGCTTGTTTGTTTAATTCTTTTTATCTTGATAATGACAAAAATAAACATATATTTTTATCCTTATTATTATTAAGAAGTTATGACCAAAATACTTTCGGGCTAATACTAAACCAAGACTGAACACTATACCTAACTTCACTCCAAAAATTGAAAGTCGTGGGGCCTAAATTGATAATTGATTCCTTCAGATAATTTGTAGGTCCATGTCTCTAGTTTGTTAAGAAATAAGAATCAACTCATTTGGATCTCTACAGATCGAGATATCACCAAAATATTGAAGCATGTTCAGAAAAAATATCCAACTCATACTCTTTTAACCGATCATCTCACTTTGATTCAATCCATCTTTTTCAAATTAATATCAAAACCTATAAATTTTGATAGAGAGGTAGAGGAATGTCTTAGAAATCTAACGTTTCAAAAATCAGGTCAATTGGAGGTCGGACGAACAAGTTATAAGCAAAAGAGTGAAGAGTGTTCAGGTGAGCCAATGAGCAGCGTCACGATCGCGAGCCGGCTCACAAAACAAGCCGAGTTCAAATTCATAGAACTTTCAGATAAAAAATCCAAGTCTCCACTACTATTCATTTCCAAAATATACAAGTTTAGTCAAAGAAATCATCAAAACCCAAAATTCATAATCATCCTATTCATGCTTTGTTACTTTTCTTTAATTATTCATATTAATTTAATTGTTTAAATTTTTTATCATTATAAATTTTCTACTTACTATTATTCTTATTATTATTAAATTATTTACTTATTAATTATATTAAATAATTAAATATAAATTCCTTAGTTTTATTAATTTTGTTCTTAATAATAATAAGGATAAAAATATATGTTTATTTTTGACATCATCAAGATAAAAAGAATTAAACAAACAATCAAAAAGTATTTGTCTTTTAGAATAAAGAGAAATAAATAATTACGTACGCTTATGCTTATAATAAATAAAAATTAAATTGACTATATACATTATATAAAGCCATTTTCATTATCAGTAGACATTGATTTGTTTAATCATAATAAGGGATTTAATAATAAGAATAATACTAATATTAATAAAAAATATAATAAAATATATATATAAGATTTATAATAATAAGTATATAAACTAAAGTGAGAAATAATAATAATAATTCAAAATTATAAGAATTATTATATTAATAAGAATAGTAAATTTAATAATAATAAGAAGAAAATTAATAATAATAAGCAATTTTATAATAATAATAGAAATAAAAATATATGCATTTAATCATAATAAGGAATTTAATAATAATAATAATAATAATAATAATAATTAAAAAATTAATAAGATTTATAATAATAAGTATATATACTCAAGTCGGAAAATAATAATAGTAATAATTAAAAATTATAAGGAATATAAAATTAATCATAATAATAAAATTAATAATAAGAAGGAGAAAATTACTAATTATAACAAATTTCATAATAATAATAATAGAAATTAAAATAATTAATAAATTTATTAATCATAAAGAATATTATAATTATAATACTAATAATAATAATAATAATAATAATAATAATAATAAGAATAAATATAACAAAAAGATTAATAAAATTATTAACAAGGAATTTAATAATAATTATAATAAATTTAATAATTACTCTGCAATAAATTTAATAATAATAATAAGGAAAGGAGAGGGAGGGAGGGAAATTTTAAATTTTTTTGAAAATTTTGCAAAAAAGTCTCCTAATTTTTGAAAATTTTAGGTACCGGCCGGTATTTGACCGGTATTTTGAATACCGATCGATACCTTCGAAATTAGCCGGTACCGACCGGTATTTTTCACCGGTACCACCTACACCAGTACTGATATCGATTTTTAGTTAGAACAGTACGTTCTGGTCGATACCGGCCAATACGGTACGAAATTCACAATACTATGACTTTAAATATAATATGAGTAATCATCAAAATGAAATTATGGTATAGAACATAAAAGGAAATGTGCATTGCAATTCTTTTTAACCTTGAAGGAGCATAACTGTTAATATAAAAATTAAAAAGTGAGTTGATTATCTTGTGATGTTCCTTCTCACCATTCATTTGCATCGGATATTGGAACACAATATGTTTTCAACGTATTGGAATTATGTTGTACATTAATCAGGTAATTTTGTTGATCAACATGCAAAATTTAAGATGATTCTTATATTACTTGTGCCTTTAATCCATTCATTTTAGATAGACTTTAAGAGGCTTGACAATTAATTCTATTAAATTTTAGATTAAAAATTTTGTATAATTATGATTTTAGTCTAAAATTTGATCGAATTTAAAATTTAAAATTAAATTTCAAACTTTTGAACTAAATTATCCTAGTTTGAAACCAATTAGGTGGATTTGAACATTTTAAATTAGAAGTTTAACTTGATATCTTTTTTTTCATTAAATTCAAATTGAAATCCTTGTTAAAGAAAAATTTTATCAATTGATTTCGAACTAATTAAATTGTACTTAAATTTTTAGTCAAATTTATTAAAAATATGATTATTTTAATATATATATTAATTAACTAATTTAATTAACAAGAAAGACAATGACAATTATTTCTTTAGAAAATGTCATTCTTTAAATGTATATTAAATAAATTATAATTTATAATATATTTAAATTATATATTTTAAATAAGTTATTTATTTTAAGTAAATTATTTAATAATTTAATTCAATTAATTTTTATAAAATTTAATGTATCAATGTCTTCTTCTTAAAGGTTTTCAACTTGTCTTAAACGTACAAACATTGAGATATTTTTAAAGGGTTTTGTTCCTACAAGTAGACGAATCATCTAAACCTAAAAAGCCGAAAGCTTGCTGGATAGTAGACGAATTTGAGCCTACAATTAGACGAATCATATATATGATGTCACAGCTGTTTTTTTCCAAACAAAGTCATAAGTGCTGGGCTTCATTATTACGAGGATAGTGGACAAAAAGCAAATTGTAAGCAATCAAAGTTTTGGAATTTCATGTTGTAATTAAAAGCATTAGGCTTTTCGTATACGCCGTAACAATAGTGGGATGTAGTTGAATGATAATAACAGTGACAAAGTTTACATTACTCTCTACAGTAAATTAAAATAAACAATGTAAGAAATATGACCTGATACTGTAGTCCAAATTTTCTATAAGCTCGTATTAAACTTGGTTTAGGATATTTTTAGTTTAATAATATATTAAATCTTAACCATCAATTTAATGCTTGATTTAATGTCAACAAAAAAGTATATATAAACTAATCCTCTCTCTACCCTAATGAAGTACAAAAAAAACAAATACAGAAAGAACGTATTTATATATTAAGTTATCTATCAAGCTACCATATAAAAAGAAGGTTAAGAGAGAAAAACTAATTCATAATCGAAAAAAGTTTTGTTTCTACGTCATGAAGAATGTTGCTTAAGGTAAATTTATTTGCTTCAATTATGTAATTATTATTATATTCAAGATCTGAATGAATACGGATAATTTACGTATGATTCGTCATTCATATATGATTTATGTTTTTAATGTTTGGTTATTAAGGATTGAAAAACTTACAAACAATTCATTCCATGACTTTAAATATAACATGAGTAATTATCACAATGAAAATATGGTATAGAACATAAAAAGAAATGTGCATTCCAATTCTTTTCAATCTTAGAAGAGCATAACTGTTTTTTTTTGTTTTAATCACCAAGTATCTGAGGAGAATCCTAATTTTTTTTTTTGAAGGGAGAATCCTAATTTTAAAATGACATATTTAAACTATCTACATTTAAATTAACCACCATTCTTGCCGCCCATTTGCATTGGATATCGGAACACAACATGTTTTCAACGTATAGGAATTATGCTGTACATTAATGAGGTAATTTTGGTTCATCAACATGCAATTTTAAACATGATTCTTATGTTACTTGTGCCTTTAATCCATTCATTTTAGATAGACTTTAAGAGGCTTGACAATTAATTCGATTAAATTTTATATTAGAAATTTTGTATAATTATGATTTTAGTCCAAAGTAAATTTTATCAATTGATTAGGAACTAAATTGTATTTAAATTATTAGTCAAACTTATTAAAACTATAGTTATTTTAATATATATATATGCATTAATTTAATTAACAAGAAAGACAATGACAATTGTTTCTTTAGAAATTGTTATTCTTTAAATGTATATTAAATAAATTATATTTTATAATATATTTTAAATAAGATATGTATTTTAAGTAAATTATTTAATAATTTAATAAATTTTAACGTATCAATGTCTTCTTAAATGTTTTCAACTTGTCTTGAACGTACAAACATTGAGATATCTTTAAAGGGCTTTGTTTCCTACAATTAGACGAATCATCTAAGCCTTAAATGCCGGAAGCGTGCTGGATAGTTGACGCATTTGAGCCTACAATTAGACGAATCATATAGATGATGTGCTAAGTGTTTTTTCCAAACAAAGTCCTAAGTGTTGGGCTTCATTATTACAAGGATAGTGGACCAAAAGTAAATTGTAAGCACTCAAAGTTGAGTCCAAATTTTCTGTTTAATATTATGGTGTCTTATTATGTCCAATGAATCTCAATCATTTATTTATATAGATCTCGCGTGAATCCTGCAACATAAATGACTGAGATTTTATGGGACAAAATAAGACAAAATAATACTAAACAGATGATTTTGTCTCGTCAAAATTTTGGAAGTTTCCATGCCCGAAAGGCAGGTAACTTCTTGAGTTCAACACCTATACACAAACCTATGTTCATTTGTCTTAATACGGTTAGTTTGTGTCATGTGATACCTTCTTTTGATAGGAACAGGAAAGTACAATCTCTTTTGAGCTGGCTGAGTCTGATCCAAGGCACTGAACGTTATCACAAGGAAATCCCAATATCCCCTTGAGTGTCTGCTGCTAACATGTAGAGAAAAGGAATTCCTTTGCTAAGTGAACGAAAGGCTGCACCTACCTTCCTATTCCTACAACATTCTGTGTACATTCCAAAAGTGTCCGTTTCTTTTTGCTTGAACGATGAATGAAGTTTGGCTTTTGTTTTTGGGTTACATCATCGTGGAAAGTTGCTAACTGGACTGCTTAAAGGAAATATAGGCTTAACTATTTCTAGTTTGATTTTATTTTTAAAATTTTTTTTAGCAATTATATAATTATCTTGTTACATTTTGTTAATTATTTTTATTAATAATTTTTAATATTAAGTTATTTTTAGTTAAAAATAATTAAATATCAATAAAATATGACAAAAACGATTGGATAATTATACTGTTAAACTTTTCTTCTCTTTACCTTTCTCAAATCAATTTTTGGAAAATTTTAATCACACCAAGCCTCGTTACAACTTACAGTGGGGAGGGTGGGACATGTCGCTGATTGCAAATTTTCTGTCTATTTCAATTTTAACTATTTATTTATGTAAGATTTATACAGATTCACATAAATAGATACAAAATTTATATAAATAAATGATTAAAATTTAATAAATAAAATAGAATAAAATAATCTTAAATAGAAGATCCTAGCTCCGCTTCAAGTAAACATTTGGTACGTAAACTAATTTTACAGCAATAAAAAAAATGATATGTTTTTATTGTGCAATACTAAAATCACATAGACACTTGCCTTAGAAGAACACAGACGTGCTTCTTTGGAAGTCCCAGTCGTAGACGTATCGATGTGTCCACGAAGGATGTGTTAAAGCTGAGCCCTTGGAGGAGTGCCAGTCCCAACAGCCACATGTTTCATTTCACGATGTTACATCCTGCAAATTTATCTTTCTTCACTGGTGTTCCATCTCTTGATGTCTCTTACTTTAATTACTACCAAACCTGTTTCACAATACAGCAGCCATTAATGTAATGGCGATGGTGGTCTACACAAGACCACATCTTTCTTTTAGAACCACCTTATATTATGTCACCGTCCAAGTCGCCAAAAATTCTCGATACTCTTTCACACCTCTTCTATCTTTCTTCATATATTCTTCGGAGTTCGGACCAATCATTATATAAGGTAAAAAAACAACTCCAATTTTACATATAGAAAAAAAAGACTGCTCTTGCCATGGCTTGGACTGCCCTTCAATGGCTAAGTCTTGTGGGGATCATTTGGCTTCAGTCCGTAAGTGGAACAAACACCAATTTTCCTGCTTATTCTTCCCAACTCAAGCAACTTCTCTCTATGTCTCAACTTCAACTCAACAATCTTGCGTTCGCCTCTGATGCTGGGAAGTTATTCGGTTTCATTTCAGGCATTGCAGCTCTTCATCTTCCCTTGTGGCTGGTTCTCTTGATTGGTTCAACTCTAGGTTTGATCGGATATGGACTTCAGTTTCTTTTCGTATCAAATTACATACACTCCTTGTCGTATGTCCATCTTTTCCTGCTCACTGTTATAGCAGGAAACAGCGTTTGTTGGATGAACACAGTTTGCTACGTTATCGCTATTCGCAATTTTCCTTGCGATCGTCAAGTTGCAGTAGGACTGAGCACTAGTTATCAGGGACTCAGCGCTATGATCTATACAACTATGGTTGATGTTCTATTCTCGTCTTTCCCTACACACAGAGCTATAGCCTACCTCCTTCTCAACTCTATAGTACCTTTACTAGTTTCTCTTGTGACTACAGTTTTCGTCAGAGAAATCAACGTTACAGATGGAAAGAGCATGAAATCTGGGTTCGTAATTATATTTGTCATAACAATATGTACTGGAATCTACGCCGTTCTCGGCAGTTTGAAATCGTTGTTTCCGGGCCTGTCACCATTGAGTAATGCTATTGGTATTTCAGTTTTCCTAGCAGCGCCATTATTGGTTCCTTTCAAAGAAGTGATCAGAGACATTTCAGTGGACAATAGAGAGACAAAAGTTCATGACTTCACGGCGGAGGAGAATATCGGCGTTGACATGAGCGAGATTTCGGTGAAAGAAGGAGAGGGAGATAATGGAAACGATACTCCTGAAGTGGGCGTCAGCTATGTAAGGGAGGAAATTGGAGTGATATTAATGCTGAAAAGAGTTGATTTCTGGTTGTATTTCTTTGTCTACTTCTTCGGAGCAACACTTGGTCTGGTTTACTTGAACAACTTGGGACAAATTGCCGAATCTCGGTCGTGTCCAGGAACTTCTTCTCTTGTTTCGTTGTCTTCTTCATTTGGTTTTTTTGGACGTATCATCCCATCTCTCATGGACTTCCTACTTTCCAGGTAACCATATCCTTCTATACCCTTCTTTAGAATACTTGTGATCGCACGGCACACATATCAACAAATCGATGAATTTAATAAACCCGAAACAACAACTCTATAATTGCTTCAACAACCATCCTGAATTCCTGATAGATTTCCAAATCTAGAACACTGCAGATCTAATTATGGCCACCTTGTGACACATTTCTACGTTTCAATTATTTGATGCTATAAGACATAAAGGCTCCAATCTCAATATTTTCAGGAGAAGGTATGTGATTTCAAGGCCGGCCTTTATTGCTGCATTAATGGCACCAATGGCTGGTGCTTTCTTTTTGCTGCTGAGTCCATCCGACACGTCCCTCTACATTAGTACCGCAGTTATAGGAGTATCCACGGGGGCAATTACTTCCGTTGCCGTGTCTACAACCACCGAGCTCTTCGGCACCAAGAAATTTTCAGTGAACCACAACATTGTTGTGGCCAATATCCCAATCGGGTCCTTCATTTTTGGATACTTAGCTGCTCTCCTTTATCACAAGGAAGAGAATGGAAATGGCAAGTGCATGGGGTTGCAGTGCTACAAAACTACTTTCATAACTTGGGGTTCACTTTGTTATCTTGGGACCATTCTTGCCTTAATCCTTCACTGTCGCATGCAAAAGTTCTACGCTTCTCAGAAATCATAAAGACCAAGAACTGGCGAGCAGAATACAAAAGTGGCAGCTTTCCAGGTTATGCGGTCTACTCGTAGAGATAGGAAAAATCGAAAAAGAAAGGAAACAAAAAAAGAGGCCTTGGTATAGTTTGATATTGTAAAGAGTAAAGACGTGATTACTTCGTCATATGTTTCAGGCACTAATATTAACTTGACACGTGTATACTACAGATCATAGACATAATTATTGATGTTATGAAGCAGTAATGAGATAACTCTTCTTCTTAATTATGCGACTTCTTAATTACTTTCAGCTAATTATAATAAATATCCCATGTAATACATTGTGTTAGTACCAACAAATTACCTATCCTATACGAATTGGAATGCTAAAATTAAGGTGGTAAAAAAAAGATTTTTCCTATAAATATAAAGGGCATGTTCAAGTTGTTGAGGACATTATCATGACAACGACAAATCATTAGCAAATAACATGTATATGTTCTGGAGCTCTTGTACTAGGTACAAGATATAGATATGGAGATCGTCCCTAACGCATTAGGTTAGATGTACCACAATTGTGGCGTCTAATTTTGATGTTGAACTTGGTGGCCCATGTTCAAATTAATGTGAGCCAGAATAAAACAGAAGACGAGATGTTTGCCAAAAAGGCATGAAAAAGAAAATACGAGAAATCACTCTAAATTCTGGCTGTTACATTTAACTTAATACCAACTAAATCTCAACGGGCTTTTCTGACTTAAGTGAAATCGCAGGTTCGAACTCTTCTTATGTATGCAGTCATTTAAAATTTGAGGTTAAAGTTTGTCTCCACAAGGGACCTACCCTACGTGAGCGGGGATTAGTCTGAGTATGAATGACTTAAATGTGTCTTCTCATAGTTAAAATTCTCCTAAGATATCTTATGGGCAAAAAAAAAAAGACTTAATACCAACTAAAGAGATTCCCTTATTGTGGGGAATACTTACGTCTTCAACCTCCAGACTGAATTCCTTGTATGGACAAATAAATAACAACCAATATTGAAGTTTATGTTAATGCTTATTTAGATGGACTTATATCATTAGAGCCTTTTTTTAGTAGAGCTTTTTTAAGAAGTATGTTAATTGTTTGGCTGTCATTTAAAAAAGAGTTTTTTTGAAATAGCTTCATACAATAGATTGTTTGGCAACATATAAATAAAAAGTACCTTTAATTTTAGCTATATTTTATTTTATAATAAAAATTATTTATGCATATAAAAATTATTTAAAATATATTAAACAATATGCAAAGCATAATATATTTATTATTATATAATTCTAAACCTTGTGAAACATAAATAAAAATATATTTAACCAAATCTTCTCTATGGATTATAATATAAGTAAAATTAATATAAAAAATAAATATTAAACATATAAAAAAGTCAAATAATATTATATAAATCTCAAAATAAACATGAAGATTTATTCGTGAGTATTATGAGAATTATATATAAAAACATAAGAATAAAAAGGACTAAAAAATAGGTTCATTAATTGATCTGAAAAATCTATACGAAAAGTGTTTTTTTTTAAGCACTAATTTTG
>JAOTIZ010000008.1:5819967-5839215 GCA_027123425.1 Erythroxylum panamense | reverse complement strand
TTTTCCACTGTTAGTAATTATTAATGATTAATTAATACTACTGTTTAACACTTAAAATTATGTTGTGTGTGTTTTTTCAACAATACGTTGTAAACACAAATCTCTAAGAAAATATATCTTCACTATAATAGATTATAAAAATGTTAGTTTAACAATTTTGAAAAATGTGAACCCTTTGATGACAATTTTGACAAATGGTCATCAAATATATTGCAAATTAATGTGGACCATTTGGTGACGATTTTTAGAAATCGTCACTGAATGTAAACCATTTATCACCAAATGTTGATCATTTGGTGACGCTTTCAAATAACGTCACCAAATGGTTACTTTTAGCGACAATGTCAAAAACATAACAAAAACACGTAGTTAAATATCTACAAACCTTTGGTGGTGATTTATGAAAATTATCACCAAACATCTTTTTAGTGACGATTTTACATAATCATCACCAATTGTTAATCGTTTGGTGATGATTTCAGAAATTGGTCGTCAAATATGTACTAAATTATAGTGAAGACTTTTGAAAAGCATCACCAAAAATTTATTTAGCAACGATTGTTTAAAATTGTCCCTCAATGTGGACCATTTTTTGATAATTTTAGAGAATCGTCTCTAAATGGTGATCTTGTCATTTATCACCAAATGTTGATCCTTTTGTGACACTTTCATAATTAGTCGCTAAAGATTTAATTTTAATGACGATTTTAAAAATCATCGCAATATAGCCACTTATAGCAATAATTTTTAGAACGTCACCAAATAAAACTAAATGCCTACTTTGTTGTTGCTCACTTAAATATTGTACCGAACTAAATCTACAATTAATGTATGAGGGTTGCCGACTCCTACCCCGGCATTTTCTGGACAAAATATGTGCCACATATTACTGAAAGAATTCAGCTCAACTAATAGCTCATGCAGTTACAAGCATGCTCAAGTTAGGCTGATATATAGGAGACGATGCTGACTTTTAGTACGACGTAATCAGTTTTGGTGGTGAAGTATCGAAATTTATGGTTCTTGCCCGTCATCAATGGCGATGGGTGTGGATGTAAAGTCTCTTGGGTGATTTCAGACACATCGCTTTTGGCTTACAGTTCTCATGATCACTTCCCTCCAATTCGTATTCGGTTTCAAAACCATTCTCAATTAAAAAGGAGATTGAAAAGAGTGCTGACGGTTAATGCCTCTTCTTAATTATCTATACAGTATGGATTGTCATTGGACCTATGGCTTGATAAGAAGGTGACGTTTCATCGTTATCTTCTTCACCTCGTTAAATTTTGAGTTTTGATATATCTGAAATTTTCATGGCAGATGGTCTTTTTGTTATTTCAGCAAAACAGTGTTGGAAGTAATTTCTTGAGTAGATAATCTTATAATCAATCTCAAACATACTGAATATATTAAAATTATTTTGATTCGCTTTTTTTAGTTAACTCACGAGATATTCTTGATGGCCTGAATTGTCGATAACATCTTTAAGTTATTACCACGTTCAGATTAATCTCCTCTTGTATCTTCTGAGACAGCTTAGCACTACTACCGAATATTTAACATTATTACATACATAAGTAAAAGTCGAACATCTAACTTTATTTAAGCGAAGACTAAATCTGATTTAATTATGAAACCCTTGACAAGACATTAATTAAGTATGATAAAAGTGGATTATGTGCCTAGTTGCCCAAGAATGTTAGATGTGGAATGGAAGTTTAGATTCAACAAATTGCGGCTAACGATTTGACGGCAAACTCTTTCAAGACCACATTTTCAAGCATGTCAAGCTCAAAAATTTTGAAGCAAAACGTGCTTCTCACACGTGCGAATTCTCTCAACCTTAAAACTAGAGAAAAGAGGGAAGAAGAAGAAGAGAAGAAGAAGAAGGTGAACCCTAACTTAGGCCTATTTTAGTTAATTCCAAGGCGCAGGTGAGTTTTTAAAGGATTTTTTTACTTAAGTGAAGTCGTTGATTTGAACCTCCTCATGTATGCAGTCGTTTAAAATTTAAAACTAGAGTTTTGTCTCCAACAAATGACCTATCTAGTTTAAGCGGAGATTAGTCTGGATGTGGATGATTTAGAGGTACCTTTTTATAATTGAGAAAATATTTTTATTTTAAAATTATTTATATATAAAATGATACCATTTTAAAGACATAAACAGAGTTAAAACAAAATAATACAGACAGAAGATCTTATTCCGTTTGATTAGTAGCTGTTAGTTGATTGCAGTCCATTTGTGGCCATCATTGTCACTGATGGATCCTCATCCAACATATGAGAGCCTAGAATTCTTCGCCTCAATCCTTCCAACATGTCGTCATAACTTACGTAGATTGGACTTCATATCATATTCGAAGAAAGAAAAACTATTTATTTTTATGTTTATTTTAATACATAACTTATTACTTTTATGTTTATTTTAATACATATTTAAATTAATATTCTATTATTTTATTTTATTTTAATATTTAAGTGCATTTATACATATTTTGTTCATATGGGTCTATAAGTCCATACGTGTCGAGTAGAGGAAGTTTATATGTTGGGCTGTAAGGTTTTTGGTCTTTGAATAATCGACTTCGATGGCTGTTTTTTTAATGAGTATTGGAGCCCAAGGAGAATAAATGTAGATACGTAAACAAACAAAAGCTGAGAACGTCGTCGTTCGATTGTCAACGCTTCTTCTCTCCCGAACTGACCTCTCGCTTTATCCTCATCTCTTCTTCTTCGTTGTTGTTAAACCCTATAGCCAATTTTCCTTCTCAATCTTCAACTGCTGTTTTTGTAAACGACCTCCATGAATCCTTCCCTCATCTCAGTCCCTTCCACTTCCTCTCGTCCGTTTCTCTTTCATTTCACTTCAACCCCATCCTCTCTCTCCCTCCATAAACGCCACCGGTTTAGAGTCTCGGCCTCCTCCGTAGCGGAACCACCCTCCGATGAGGTCTCCAATCCATCATCATCGTCGCCGTCTACTTCTGATGTCTTTGGAGGCAAGAGGGAGCTCACTGGGCTTCAGCCTTTGGTCGACAACCTTTCACCGTCTGTCAGAGTCGCCGGCTCCGCAGTAATTCTTGCCGGCGCGTTGGCTGCTGGCTACGGGTTGGGGCTTAGGTTTGGCGGTTCTCGGAATTTGGCCTTGGGTGGCGCTGCAGTAGCTGGAGCCGCCGGCGGCGCCATGGTGTATGCTTTGAATGCGTGTGTGCCAGAGGTTGCGGCTGCTAGTTTACATAATTATGTGGCTGGGTTCGACGATCCAAAAGAGATTAAAAAAGAGGATGTTGAAGAAATCGCTAGAAAGTATTCTTTTTTTACTTTTTGTTTATTTTATTTGATTTGGGTTAAGAGTTGTTGTGAATAATGATGCGTGATGTCTTAATAGTTCTGAATCGTTTGCTCTTTCAGATATGGAGTGAGTAAGCAAGATTCTGCCTTTAACGAAGAGCTTTGTGATTTATACTGTCGGTGAGTTTACTTCAACAGTTTTTTACTCCCTTTATTTTTTGCTAGTGGTTGTATCTTGCAACAATGTTAAGCTCTGGTTTTAGATTACAGGGCATGGAATTTGATTATTTTCCTGCAAAACTTGTTGATTCGAATTCTTTTTGAGTTTATATTTCTGTTTTCATTTTGTGATTCATTTAGTTTCCCTAATTGTTTGTATATTTTGTTTCTTCCACTTAGGTTTGTGACCTCTGTTCTCCCTCCCGGAGGAGAAGATCTTAAAGGGAATGAAGTTGAAACGATAATCAACTTCAAAAATGCTTTGGGTATTGATGATCCAGATGCAGCTGCAATGCACATGGAGGTATTATTAGGCTATGTATATGCACACATGTAACTCCTTAAGAGAGTGAGTATTTTCTTACAAGAATACATGCAAAAAACTGATATTACAAGAAAACTTACAAAATGCTGTAAGAGTGTGTATTTTCTTACAAGAAAAAATACAAAATGCTGATCTTTATATGTTGGATGTTAGATTGGTAGACGGATTTTCAGGCAAAGGCTTGAAACTGGAGATCGTGATGGTGGTGTGGAGCAGCGTCGGGTAAATTATTTGTGATTCTACCACTCCTTGAGTGGCTTATGGAAGCTTTTAAACTGAGGCATGTTGCTTGACCATAGTACTGATCCTCCAGTGCAGGCATTTCAGAAATTGGTCTATGCTTCAAATCTAGTATTTGGAGAAGCGTCATCATTTCTTCTGCCTTGGAAGCGTGTTTTCAAGGTCACTGATTCTCAGGTATCTGTTTTATCAATAATATCTATTTCTAATGTATTCAATCTTATTTTTGCTGGTAAAAATACAGCTTTGTTACCATAAGGCTAGATTTATGTACGTAGTATATCAGTACTAAGAATGGACTTGGTCTTAACAACTTTTCTTCCCGCTTGATTCTGATTTGTGACAGGTTGAGATTGCTATCCGCGATAATGCTCAGAGGCTATATGCTTCAATGTTGAAATCAGTTGGCCGAGGTAAATGCAATCTGGGTTAAGGTCTTTAATGTTACTGTTCTTCTTTGTTAGCAACCTTATCTACATTAGAGGCTGATGATACTAAGCAGATTAGGATGTAGAGTTGGCTAAACTTGAATCCGGTGCTTTTCCTTCGTTAACTGACTTCTCTTTTAGGGTTTTGGTATTGCTCAGTGCAATGCTGCATATTTCTTTAGCATCAATATTTACTAATCCATCTGCTTTTGCTGATGTATTTTATGTTATAGGTGTAAATCTGTAATAGTAATGCATAAAAGGGGTTAGGAAGTGAAAGGAATGTAGGTTGAGGCAAAACAATTGGCCCAAATTCTTAGCACGGAGAAGAGACAATATGTGTTGATCCCTGCCATGACTTCCATCTTGATGCTGTTAGACAGTTAGACATGAAAGCTTTCTTTAATAATTTTAGTAGGCAAGTTGTAAATTCCTTAATTCTAGCGTTCCCTTTACCTTATGTTCTAATATTTTGTTTTCAAATAGATCTTGGCGTGGAACAACTTCTTAATTTTAGACAATTGCAACTCAATTATCGACTCTCTGATCAGGTACCTCTCCTAGAAATCAAAACTTTGACATTGGATAAATTTTTGGTGTTTTCTTTTAATTGGTTTTGACATGGAATGAGTTGTTTCTTACAGCTTGCAGAAGACCTATTTAGGCAACATACAAGAACTCTGATAGAGCAAAATGTTTCTGCAGCACTTGATGTACTTAAATCAAGGACAAGAGCAGTGTATGACTAATAACACTTCTGCGCAAATGCATTTGATTATAAATCAAGGCCTCTTGAAAAGAGAAAAAACATTGAATTATTAATATAGTTTGGTTTTACAGAAACGGTATCACGCAAGCTGTGGAAGAGCTTGATAAGATATTGGCATTCAACAGCAACCTTATTTCACTGATGAACCATGCAGATGCAGATTCCTTTGCCCGTGGGACCGGTCCCATATCTTTGCTAGGTTTGGATAAAACATAATTTTGTTTCATGTTGTGTACAAAGCTACTTTGATGTTTTCAAAACATGGTGGAATGTTTCTTAGGCGGTGAATATGATAACGAGAGAAAGATGGATGAATTGAAGCTACTATATAGAGCGTATGTAACAGATGCCTTATCTGGTGGTCGTATGCTGGAGAATAAGGTGACCAATTGCTAGTCTTGCGCTGATTTGTTTGAAAAATAACTGTGTACTATATTATCCTCTTATGTTTTGATGGATGAAAGAAGGGATATGGCCTTGCTCTGGAAACAGTAGTAAAGACTTTCACTTTTCCTCTTTTTGTGTTTGTGAACATCATGTGGAAGCTAGGCTGGAATGTTGTTCTATTTGTACTTGATTTGGCTGACAAAACTGTCATTTTAACCAGTTATTAAGTCATTTTTAGTCCCCTGGCTTACGATACCTGCAGCACCTTCTCTACCTGTTTTCTGGATATTCGATTAGGCTAAGAAAACTATTTGTGTGGGGCCTAATGTCTAGATTGCCTAGGCCCAGAATGTATGACATTGAATCATGCTTGATCCTAATGACGGGATAGAGTTAAGAATCTGCCTTACTGTGAATTTGTTGTGGGTTAATGCTAGGCATAGCTAGAGATTTGGAGTTTACAGGAGATGCTCAAATGTGAAAGAGCTAGTTGGTTATTAGTGTATGATCATCGATTTCACTCTTGTTTTTCTTATATTCCTTGATGTAATGTGGAAATTAAAATGAACTGATTATATTTGTTCAAGCACCCTCTTTTCCTTGGTGCTTGTGTGCATAGAACCTCAACTGGGCCTCTTAGGTATGAACTTAGGAAAGAACCTTTGGAAAGACAACGGGCTTTGTCCTAACACCCCTATCTTTAAATATTTTGTCCATATGATTGTTCTAGTTCGGATCACCAGTTTATTGAATCTTCTACGTAGAAGTTTACGTCTGAATTTTACTGTTATCTACTTTTAGCTATGACAGATGATGTTTGTTCTATTGGTGTTTACTGTTATTGGGGAATCTGCAGTCTTCATGCTGCATGCAAGTTGACCTTTCTGTTTTTTCTCCTATTGTAGGTTGCTGCTTTGAACCAATTGAGGAACATATTTGGTTTAGGTAAAAGGGAGGCAGAAACTATCACACTTGATGTTACCTCAAAGGTATATCGTAAACGGCTTGCACAAGCTGTTTCTAGTGGTGATTTGGAAATGGCAGATAGTAAAGCTGCCTTTCTACAAAATCTGTGTGAGGAGCTGTACTTTGATCCTCAAAAAGCCACGGAGATTCATGAAGGTAATGTATAATATTGAGTAAGCCTGTGACTGCTAAACGAACTGTCAGCTGTAGAATTTATTGTGGCTTGTTGTGATTGTTCTCATTTTGTTGAGAAAGTGATGAATACATCTCTTTGGTTTATAGAAATTTATCGGCAAAAACTTCAGCAATGTGTATCAGATGGAGAACTGAGTGAACAAAATGTTACGGCTCTGACCCGTTTGCGAGTCATGCTTTGTATTCCTCAGCAAACTATTGATGCAGTTCACTCTGATGTCTGTGGTGGTTTATTTGAAAAGGTATGTAGTACATCCATGTTTATTCTTTTGACAATCTTTTTATATCTTAATGTTGATTAGTGTATACTGGATCAATTGATTGCCTTTTCAATGGTTATCTTCCACCTTGACGATCACGTGTTACAAGGAATTAGGAGTATATAAGTGTGGTTGTTGGGGCTTTTTTGAGAACAGATCAAGCAAAAATGCCATTGTAATAAAATTTCTGTCATTCTGTGTTGTGGGTATTAGGAGTTTGTAGTGCTTAGAAAGATGCTAAGATCCTGATATGGGGTCACTTCATAAAAATTGACAAAAATAGCTACAAATTGATTGCAACTAGACAATTTGTTAAACAAGGAAGCATGGAACGTCTATACTTTAATGAACTATAACCAAAAAAGGTTCACATGACTGCTTGTGCAGTTCTATGCTATTTATGGAGCAGGGGACACCAACATTGATTATGGTTTCCAAGTGTTAGTTGTTCATGGAAACAGAGGATTTTAAATATCATATGAATATATCTTCTTAAGAAGTCTTGCTTTGAAGTCTTGCTTTGTATGTTCTAATTTTTTCTCTCTGACACAGTTGTGGAAATTGAAATATCATTTAGATGACCATTAAACCTGCACTGCAGGGTACAGAAACTTCATCTTCATGTAATTCGCAATGTTGATTCTTGATTTGGGTTTATAGTCTTTAATATTAATACTTTTATATTGTCATATATAATCTGACATGTATCGGAGCACTGCGTTCCTTTTCTTCTTACTTTGCTTTTCCGGTCTATATGGACTAAGATGTTCAAGAGGTGCTGTTAGATTACTTTGCATGCTGCTATACAGCTGCTGGCTTCTACGCTGACTTCATGTGATTAACATGGTTGTCATTTCAGCTGGTTAAAGAGGCTATTGCTTCAGGTGTTGATGGTTATGATATAGATGTCAAGAAAGCTGTTAGAAAGGCTGCACATGGTTTACGATTAACACGGGAAGCTGCCATGTCTATTGCCAGCAAGGCGGTGTGTATATACTGTAGCTTATGGACAAGGTATAACTACATATTGAGATTGCTTTCTTTGTTTTCATATTATTTTTCTTAATCTCCAGGTCCGAAAGATTTTCATAAATTATATAAAGCGAGCAAGGGCAGCCGGCAGCCGCAATGAGACTGCAAAAGAATTAAAGAAAATGATTGCATTCAATACATTGGTTGTTACAGAATTAGTGGCCGACATAAAAGGTGAATCTACTGATACTCCAGTTGAAGAACCTATAAAGCAGGAGGAGAAACAAGATCAAGAGGATGAGGAGTGGGACGATGAGGAGTGGGCATCCATTGAGACGCTTAAGAAAATAAGACCTAGCGAGGAAGTTGCTGAAAAAAAGGGGAAACCAGGTCAGACAGAAATAAATCTCAAAGATGATCTTTCTGAAAGGGACAGGAGTGACCTATATAAAACTTTTTTGCTTTATTGCCTGACTGGAGAAGTCACCAGGATTCCATTTGGGGCTCAGATTACAACAAAGAAGGATGATTCAGAGTTCCTTTTATTGAATCAGCTAGGTGGTATTCTTGGTTTATCTTCCAAGGAAATTGTGGAAGTCCACAGGGGCCTTGCTGAGCAGGCTTTCAGGCAGCAGGCTGAGGTGATTTTAGCTGATGGACAATTGACGAAAGCCAGGGTTGAACAGCTTACAGAGTTGCAAAAGCAAGTTGGTCTACCCCCAGAGTATGCTCAAAAGGTAATAAAGAGCATCACAACAACAAAAATGTCAGCTGCACTTGAAACTGCCATCAACCGTGGGAGACTTAATATAACACAGATAAGAGAATTAAAGGAGGCGAATGTTGAATTGGATAGCATGATATCTGAGAGCTTGAGAGAGAACCTTTTCAAAAAAACAGTGCATGAAATTTTCTCATCAGGAACTGGAGAGTTCAATGAGGAGGAGGTGTATACGAAAATGCCAGCAGATCTTAGCATAAATGCTGAAAAGGCCAAAGGTGTTGTTCATGAGCTTGCAAGGAGTAGGCTATCAAACTCACTGATACAGGCAGTTGCACTTCTGAGGCAGAGAAATAATCAAGGAGTGGTATGAATTTTGTTAATGCTTTGCTTTGATCGTTAACTTAGTGTATCCGACTTCATAAATAGTGCTTTCAGCATGCGAACTTTTAAATATTTGTATTTGTGCGAGTGCTATGTTTGATGCGTTTTTCTCTGTTTTCAGGTTTCCACTCTTAATGACCTGCTGGCCTGCGACAAAGCTGTGCCTGCGCAGCCATTGACATGGGAGGTGCCGGAAGAGTTGGCTGATTTATATACTGTTTATTCGAGGACTGATCCGGCACCAGAAAAGCTGTCCCGTCTTCAATACTTGTTAGGCATAAGTGACTCAGCAGTTGCTGCTCTCACTGAAGTGAAAGATAGAATTCTCCCAGTTGGGACGGAGGAGGAGAAGTTTGTATTTTAGCTGTAATAGCATGAATGCTTACTTTAGAATAGTGAGGGGGCGACGAACCCGCCCCGTATTTATGTGCCTTTGACAAGGAAAGAGAGAAGGCAGTTAGGAGTATTGAGTGTTGAGAGACGAGTTTTGCTGAAAGCAATATTAGATTGACCGAATTTTGATAGCTGTGTCAGTTGAGCAACAAATTCTGTTCATGTACATTTTTCGTTCTTGTGTGAATGGAATGTGCAATGCTTGAAATTGTAATTGTAATTGTAGTTTTGACCACACCACATCACCAAAACGTTAACAGGGGGAAAAGTGAAAATCATTGATTGATTTGGTGAGAATTCCTGATGACTTGACATTTTCCATATGACTTCACTCTTTTTTTTTTTAATTAAAGGAAAAGAGGAGAACAATTTACAGCATAAGACTAGGGGAGCTAGGTCTCAAGGCATCCGCAATAAGGAGAAAATGGCACTCAATGGGTGGTGCGGTGAGGTATGTCACACTAAGGTCAACTGTGGTAGCGTGATTCGCGATCCAGTTTATGCATTGGTTGCACTCTCGAAAGATGTGTCAATGAGTAACTGTCCAGCTCCGGGTGAGCAGCTCATGGATACCCTGAATCAAAATGTGTGTTGAAAATAGCCTTAGCAAAGGAAATTTACTCGCTGCTTTTCGTTTGGTTGCCCATGCGCTTGGGTTGATTGTTAAGCCTAAAAAGTCAAGAAAGAGGAAACTTACCAAAACTTTAACTGTTTAATGTCCGATAGCTAGGATTATGAATTAGATGATAAACTTGGTTCTAGTTATTTAGCCTCTTACGAGGTCAGTGTTGTCTATAAACTAAAGAGATTGAAATATCATAACTTTTGAAGGATTAAATGCGATATACTGACCACCCTAACACAGTGATACTCATTTTAGAGCCAACTTCGGGATAATTGTTCCTTTGGCTTATACTAGAGACCATTTAATGTGACAAATGTGTAAGCATAATTTTTTTTAAAAATGTAATAGAATCTAAAAATTGTGCAAATCACAGATATTCAGTAATTTTCAGAATTTTATTCTCATTCAAAGATAAGGTTTTCAAATACTAACCTTTCTTTATTACTTCGTAACGTGGAATTGGTTAACAATAAATTTCTTACTTAATTTCTCTTTTTTCTTGAACTTTGTATCTCACTTTTTGAGGATGAATTATGAAGTAACTGATAAGGTTACTCTTCTATAACTAAAAAGTGTAAATTGTGACAAAAAAAAATTATTAGACAAAGTCAGAACTCTAATATACTTTAAAAAATGACAACTATCAATCAATTTTAAAGCTCCTCATTATATAATGGGTTAAAAGCCTAAAGGCCCTTTAATAAATTATTGAATCCCCTAACTACCTTTTAACACGAGTTATTTAAAGGATTAATTTCTAACATTTTTTCACTTGACTCGTAACTTTTATGCAATCTATTAGGTCAATAATTTAAACAATTATAATGTATAATTGTCATCATTTAGATACATCAGTATCTTCAATAATCATAGTCAAGTATAAGATTAATAAGGGTCATGATAGTTACACATTAATAATTCAACATACTCCTTTCCATATACCACTATACTAGCCTTTCTACTTAATCATGATTATAAATAGAAAGTACATAATGTGATTTGCCATTTGGTTCTGCTCTCAACATCATGAACTGCAATTAAATACATAAAGATGAAAAAATAGAAAATTCAGAAATAACACGTTCGTTAATGTGCAAAGAGTGTTAAATATATAATAAGAGTCAATACAACATTACTATATAATAATCATTAGAACATATAATACACATTTTCTTTACACGACTATAAAATATTTTGGGTGGTAACCTTTTGTCAAATGATCAGCTAACATAAGATCGGTGCTAATATGCTCTATTGATACTCTACATTTATAAACTTCCTTTTTAATGATAAAGTATAAGATTGTTGCAAAATTATCATAATAAATTTTCAATGGGCTGGCTATATTGTCAACAATCCCAAGTCCTGAAATAAAGTTCCACAGCTATTTAGCATGAATCATGACCTCAGAGCATGCTTTAACTCAACCTCTATAGTAGTTGTAACAATTACAGATTGCTTCACATTCTTCCATAAGATGACTCTTCCAACTAACACATGAATGTAGCCAGAAGTATATTTCTTATACCTACACAACCAGTAATGTATGAACCTGAGTATCCAACCACCTCAAGATGATCGGACCTACTAAAAGTAAACATGTGCGGCTTTTAGTAATCCAAACTAAGATTACTTTGGTATCTCCTTAACATCTCTAATGTAAAACTTATATGTGGTCTTGTACATGTTTGAGCATATGTTGGCCTCTCAACTGTAGATGCATATGAAATTGATTCCATTTGGTTATCTTCTAAGCTATTAATCTGGTTGTGTAACGTTCTAATTTACTATTAGAATCACGTTTATTCTTAAAGACCTATTTATAACCAATTTTCGTATAACTTTTTGACAATTTTATAAGATCCCAGACACCATTATGTGCCATATATTTGAACTCATCCTTCATAGCTTCTAACTATTTATCAAAATTTTCACTGTTCATTGCTTGTGAAAAAGTTATTGATTTATTCTGAATTCCTAAGTCATTTTTAGACTCATATAGATATGCTATATAGTCATCATAATAGTTAGTATTCCTTCTCTTTGAGACCTTCTTATTGCTATTTCTTGTGGTCACACCATGTTCAATTTCATTATAAATAGTAGGTTTATTAATTTTTATTCTTTATGATTATTAGGTGGTTTAATAATTTGTGGAACAAAAACTTTAGTAGGTGTACAAGTCATAGAAAAGTGCATAACTATAGGGACTTTCTCTCCCATTTCTTAAATATCCAATATATATGATGTTTCACACCCACTAGTCTCACCATATTAATGAACCTAACATCCCAGTTTTCACAATTCTTGTAATATGGTTAGGACAATATAATATATATCTTTTAGACTTCTTTAGATAACCAATGAAATAGCCACCGATTATTCTTGTATTTAATTTTGTGTGTGCATATTATGATATCTAATTTCTGTTTGACAACCCCAAGCATGTAAGTACCTTAAATTAGGTTTCCTTTCAGTCAACAATTCAAAGCGAATCTTTAGAACTACATTACTAGGAACCTTATTGATCAACAAGTGCATGTCAGTTTTTAAAGCATATGTCCACAAAAAAAGTGGGTAAAGATGAATTGCATATAATACTTTTAACCATATCTAACAAAGTTCTATTACGCCTTTCTACCATATCATTTTGTTGTGGTGGGCCTAGCACTGTGTATTGCAGGCAAATACCATGTCATTCAAGGAATTTAGTAAAAGGACTAAGATTTTAACCACTTTTATCAAATTTATTGTAATATTCACCACCTCTATCAGACCTAACTATTTTTACCTTTCTATCTAGTTAGTTTTCAACCTCATTAATATAAACTTTCTAGGTATTTACAACTTGAGATTTATCATGTAACAAATAGACATATCCATAACATGAATAATAACTTATAAAGGTGGTAAAATATTTTTCTTTATTGAAAGTAGGCATATCAAATGATCCACACACATTAGTGTGAATTCTTTTAAGAAGTTTAGTGCCTTTTGTAGCTCATTTCTTTAATGTGTATCTTGTTTGTTTGTCTTTAATACAACTCACACAAATGTTAAGATCAGTAAAATCCAATTCAAGAAGTATTTCATTCCTTACTAATCTTTGAAATCATTATTTGAAAATGTGTTGCAAATGTTTTTCCATTAGTAAGTAGATATATAATTAATTAAACTATGTTTGATAGCAATATTGGAATTCAAAGTCAATAAAGTTTTAGTGTAAACAATATCAAGGTTTCATTTATATAAACCATCACACAGTACACCACTATCAATCATGCCATTTTGTTTGTAAAACTAAAACCGCCACTACTAAATTTAAAAGAGTATCTAGGTTTATCAAGTTTGGATAAAGAAACTAAATTCCTAGATATACTGTATTAGCTCGTTTCTACACTAAAGGATTTCATTGTTAGATTGAGTCATATCAAATGAGAATCCATGAAGTGAATTTTATTTGCATGCATCATATTTGCATACATACATGAATTATAATTTAGAGACATTGTAAAGATAGTATATGCACTCAATTGACATATTTTAGGGTATGAAAGGTTTTAACTAATTATGATGTATTTATGTGTTGATTATATCTTGAATTTTGTAATTATAATTAGCCATTTGGAAATTTGACGTTGCAAGTGATTGATGGAATGATGTGTGCATCTAGTTTAGGAAAAAATGTCAAAGGGTAAGATAAATTGATACATGAGAATTTATGTTGATTAGATTTATGAAATGATGACGTGGCATTGGCAATAAGTGACAAATGACTTAGCTAATTGGACGACAAATGACGTGAATACATGAGTGACAAATAGCCTAGGAAACTATGTAACAAATGGACCAAACATCAGGTGACAATTGGAAGCATGAGAAGAAGACACATGATATAGCTCTCCACTTGACAAGTGTCATATAATGTGTCTTACCCCTCACCACACACTTGTACCTCATGATTCCCACATTTGAAAGACCATCTTCTTTCATGTTTTTGGTCACATGCTCTCTTCTTCCTCCTCCTCACTATCGATACACCCCCACAACCTCCATAACCTTAAAATTTGCCAAAATTTTGCAGCCTTCATCTTGTGATTGAAACCCTTTTATTTCCATCTTGTTCTTGGTGTAGGCTTGAATACTTGGAACGCTTGGTTAGCTTGTTAATTGAGGGGACTTTGAGCTGAGCAAGTAAGTGATTGATTGCCCTATTGTGACATATGTGAGCATAACATTCATGATGATTGATTATAGATGAATTGCATATAGGGTTGATGATGAAGTGTGCTTAGAATTTAATGGACGAATTGGTTTTGTTTTTTATACATGGAAACCCTAGGTTATAGGTTGTTTTAAGGATTAATTAGATTGAGAATTGAAGTATGTTGAAGGTGAATTATGCTAAAGAAAGGTGCTGATGTAGTGTTCTTGAAATGGGAAAAAGTTAGGGTTACATTTATAAAAGTGAATGAAAGCCTCTGTTTGGTTTTATTTATTTATGAGTTACCAATTGAATGATTTTGAATTGGAATTAGAGATAAATTGGTGAGGAATTGAAGTTTCTTCAAGGTATAAATGAGGTATAATTGATGGACTATCATGAAGGTGTAAGGAAAACGAGGGTAAACTTTCGGTTCCCTATCCCACGATTGTGGGAATTGTATTAGTTCCTTCCCAGGATTATGGAAATGCTTTGAAGTGAAAAGAAATGTGTTTTAAGTGATGGTTAAACCATATAAGGGTATGTTGCTTTACTTTGGTGCATTAGAACATGACTGGGGCTTAAAATGAGCTTATAAAGTTGCTTGATTAAGTGATTAAGTGTTTGATAAGTTTAAGTTGATAATTGAGGTTATAAATTAAGGAATGGATTATTTGATATCAATGTATGTGAATTTGGGAAGTATGAGTTGTTAATAGTATAAAGATGTTCTTATGAATGCAAATGCATTCCAAATGATATAAGTAATGAAATAGTATGATTGAATGAGAATTGGTAAATTGTGTGAATATATAATGCTAGAAAGGATTGATGAATGTATTATTGATGAATTGAGGGTATCCAAACTTACTTAAGGCATAAACCTAATTACAAACTAGATATATATAAGCTATGATGAATTAATAATCAAGACTTGTGAATAAAGATACATACCCGGGATAGTCAATTAAGCATGCATTGAACATAACACTTATACATGTGTATCATTAAGTACTCATTTGATTAAACAAGTTAGTAATGTGTAATTATGTATGTATTGCATGATATAGAAGCACAAATAGATTGACAACATCTAGACATTGCCAGATTGTCAAGGCAATAGCTATCTGGAGCGTACTGTGAGTTAATCTAGATATTTTCTCACTATGTTTGAATTGCTTTTTTTATTAACTTTCAGATATTGAACTATTACTAATATGATTGTGATATTCTCGACATTGTTGGTCCGAGAAGTTTGATATTCAAGATTGTATTGGAAGTGTTTTCAAATTTAATGTGCAATATGAAGTATGTTCTCAACTGTATGTTGAATGCTAAACTCAGATCCGATGAATATGCCAAATGACTGTGCACACTGAATGAAAGTTACTGATAGCATAATATATGAAACGATGCTTTCTATGACATTAATATGCATGATCAGATAAAGGAGTTGTGACTGAAGTGACCAACGTGCACAAAGAGCCATAGGCTTAAAGATTAATGAGCCCGGTATCTATAATAGGTACAAGACAGTATCTGAAATGAGTTCGATATCTACAAGAGATAAAAGATAGTTAAATAGGTGCTTGATCACAACAAAATAAAAATAAAAGTGGAGTCTCATGTGCATTTGCATATATATATTTACATGTATTATGTAAATGATTGCAAAGAATGACTAAATTGAGTTTATATAATGGTATGCAATGTTTGTGTACATGTTGATGATATGAATAATTGAAATATTCTAAATGATTATGAAATGTTTGTATTCATAATGGGTTTGTTAAAATATGATGTACACTGTAATCAGGTACTAAATTTTGAATGATTGATTGAACCGTGTTATATACTAGTGATGTTTGTATTCTAATTTGAGTAAGCACATTAATGATGGTTCGCTCACTGAATTTGTAAAACTTATCAAAATTGTAACATTGATTTTCAGGTACTTATGAGACCTAGCTTCTAAGACGATTTAATAGCAGTCTAGTATTGTTAATTTTGGAAACAAGAATGACTCAAAAGTCTAGTTAGATGATGTCTAAAGAGTTTAGTTAGAATGTTTTTGTTAGCCTTCCATTTCATATTAGATATTTTGTATAGAACAGTAAACTCTCAGATGTTTTTGTAATGTAAATATATGGATTATGGAATATAATGACAAAGTAAGTTTATTTTTGTGAATGAAATGAGGAAATTTAGTCCTTTAAAATACTTATGTTTCTGTGATGCTATAATAAGTGAATATGATTGTTTTAACATGCCATTCTCATAGGGTATGTCCTTGGATGTCCTCTGAATATTTGGGTATATGCTCTATGGTAGTGGTGTGTTACATATACTAGGTACATAAAAAGTTTCACATAAGTCCAAATGATATCCAGTGTCTTAGATTAAGCGATAAGTCCTGACAACTATTGGATCTCTCATTTTGTTGCCCAAATAGATAAATCTTTCATTTTATCATATGGTTTAGGTCATAAGGTATCCCTATAAGGTATTAGAAACATGAGTAGTACAACTAAAATCAATCTATCAAGTATTAAAAGAAACTTCAGTAAGGTTTGTTTCAAAACATATATAAGCATTAGGCTTACCTTTATTTTTAAACCATGCCTTATGTTTAGAATAATCCTTTTGGAAATGTTTAACCTTCTTACAGAAATGAAATTTGCGTTTATCATATTCCTTCTTATGAATATGAGAGGATTCCTCACTAATTTTCAAGGGTCTCCCTTCACTTTGTTCTTCTGTTTCTTTCCACCTTTCCTACTAGCTCCTTGATTCTTGAGATAATTAATGGAGTGACTTTTTTTTATTATTAAGTCTAGTCTCTTATTGAACTAATATACTATATGACTCATGCACATTTCATTTGTCCTTCATGGTTTTATAGTTCATTTGGAAAGGACCATACTTTGACAGTAATGGGTTCAAGATGAATTGCACAATGAAGTTTTCATCTACTTCTATTCCCAAGGACTTAAATCTTGTTATATTGTTTGTTATCTCAATAACGTGTTCTTGTATAGTACATGATCTATCAAATTTTATGGTAATCAATATGCTCATAAGAAATCTAGCAAGAGACTTGTCAGTAGTATGGGAGTGCACTTTCACAAACTTAAGTAATTCCTTATCACTCTAGATTTTGGAAGAGTAGACTTAATATTGACAACAATTGTCATCGTCCTATACATCATACTCAATTTATTTGGTCTTTCTTAGTTGATAAAATAAAATTTCTCCTCATCAATGATCAAAAAATTCAGAGCATATATATGATTTCTTAGCTCCGAGTGTCAAATTTAAGTCCAAAACTCTAAGATAGAATTGAATTTGTTCACTCCATTTAGAGAAGTTCAATCTATTAAGCATCATAATAAATAAGAGATTTGGATGCATGTCAATAGTTGCATGAAATTAAAACTTGACATTAATGCTTTAAGTCATACAATAAGATGCTACACAAATTTAGAAAAAAACTTTGGAATTTGTATATTGATGTTCACCTTTGGGCAATCCATTAACATACTATATAACATATAATGATTCTTATAAATTGTATACTAATGTTTACCTATAGGCAATCCATTAATATACCATAAAACACATAATGATGCAAATATGTACGTAATTCAATAATCACACATATACCAACTAGAATTGTTTATCATCTTTGGATATCTAAAAATAACAAAGTATGAATTACTTATATTCATTCTCATTAACTATAAAAAATAAACAAACCAACTTTGAGTTATTTCAAAAATATTCTATAGTAACGAGTTTTAACTTATAAAATTACAATTTATTAGCATCAAATTATGAGCAATTAAAATTTAAATATAATATTTTATAATAAAAAATACAAGTCAACAGCCCTAGTTGCATAGCAAGCGTTGGCATCATGCTAGTGATGGGATTTCCCAATGCTTAGTGCTGATCATGACATTAGTACCAAGACTTTATTCTCGACACAACTGCTGCAAAATTTACTAGCAAGTTTCTCTTTTTTATTCCACACATAAATATTAATTCAACATTCTTTTTTCATACATAATCATCAAACCGATGATAAACAAAAATTAAGTTTTTTCTAAATTTTTATATTAGGATTTATAAAGTTATCCAAATCACCAAAAATTTACAGTAAATGATAACCATAAATTTTTTATAACTAGGCTCTATTACCATATGTAAGCATAATTTTGATAACCATCATAATCTCGAGAAATGAGGGAACTTATAAATATTCATTAATATTTAGAATTCTATCTTACAATAAACTCCTTACTTAATCTGTATCTATTAAGGAAAATATTACGTTGTTATTTGTGATTATCCTTACCTTATTTAGATGATTTGTTTTATGTGTAAATAGCTATCAGCCAGGAGAAATTATAGGAGTAGATTGTTATCAACTGTGTATAAATATTTGTGCTGTCAATGGAAGAATGTGTACTTCTTGGATATTTTTATTCACCATTCTTTATTTGAGTTGGTATCAGAGAAAGGTTCTTGTACTCTTGTTTCTTTTTTTTCGACTTTGCTTCTCTGCTAAACCACCGTCCAAATATCCATGTCGAATGAAGCAATATCATCGTCTGGCGTCAAAGTCATCGGCACAGATCCAACACATCCGTTTTATGTACACCATTCGGATCAGCCCGGACACATGCTTGTTCCAACAAAGCTGAATGGGGTCAATTATCAGTCTTGGAGTAAAGTAATGATTCACGCCCTCATCACCAAAAACAAAATTGGCTTCATTGACGGAACCGTTGAGATGCCATCACAGGAAGAACATCCTTCAGATTTTGCACTGTGGAATCAGTGCAACAGCATGATATTGTCATGG
>JAOTIZ010000008.1:5772271-5807781 GCA_027123425.1 Erythroxylum panamense | reverse complement strand
TCAAACCTCCTAACCACGTTAATCCCAATAGAATTGTCTTATGCCCAATTACCATTATTACGAATCGGGGCCCAACACTCACCTCCAAAGCATCATTCTCTAAACATCGCCATTTTGTTAGAGAACTTCTCTAAAGATGTACACTATTTTATTTCTCCTTAATGAATTTTTTAAAATTCTCAAAAAAAAAAAAGTCAATCGCGTTGTTATAAGCAGTGTGTTATAGTCTGCCTCAGACCACTCAACTATTGAAAATATGGACCAATATACTTGCATATAATGGTCAAAATAGTCAACTAAGCTTTGTCTCGATAACGTTGCAGAGCCATCAGTGCGCTTTATTTTGTATGAAGTTCCCTCTCGCTCTTTTACCGCTAGCTTTTGGTTTGGTCATTATTACACTTGTCCTCCACCACCACCAAGCCTTACCTTGCAGTCTTGCTAAAAACATGGTTCATACGACCTTCTTTCCCCTCAGAAGCTAACTTTCTCAGAAAGAGAGCAACATTCCCATGGGATGGTTTTCGTTTTCTTCAATGCCAAAGTCATACAGCCAAGTCCTCTCACATGAAACGATGTGTTACAGGTTATCCCATTTTCAAGTCTCTTACTTTTTGTCTCATGTTCGCAGGATGAGGAATCCATGGTCGAGATTTCCTGCTTCTTCAAAACGTAAGGAGGGGAACCAATTCAGTAAAAGTGAGAATGTTCTTCAAGCTTCTATCTTTTCACTGCATTTGCATTGCATTGTGCATGTTCTGCTTGTGGAAATTCTCACTTTTGTTTGGTAGGATGGTAGGCTTTGAGCCAAATGGAAAACATACAAAATAAGTTTTAATATGCATTCCAAAACCCAAAACAATTTTCCATTCCAATCATAGCAAGTTTATGTTACAACAGAAGGAAAAAAAAAAAAAACTTATTCTATAGTCTATATACCCTATGCACACCCAAAAACAACACGAATCCAATCAGCTGGTTAATCCTCCTTTACTTCTTTCCTCTGTTTCTTCAATTATATTGTAGACGAGCTGCCGATGTATAGTTACACTCTTGACTAAAGACTTACATTATAGGTTCTGTACACAAGACAAATCAAAGGCCAAAAACAAAAGAATTGACACATAAAGAACACACGAGTTTTGATGCGAGTATTGGGGTGATACTCTTCTTGTGAGGGAAACAAAATGACCTCAGAACACGTTGTTAGATGTGTCCGAGCGGCTAGAATGCACCTTAGCATTCTAGACCAGGGGGGTTTTGGAATGCAGATGTTGATATGCCTCTCATAAAACTTCAGGCCATGACGGCTGCAATCCTATACTCACAATTTGGACGTCTTGGGAGTGATTAAAGATGAGAAGGGATGGCACACAATGTAGAATGGAGACAGATCAAGGAAGTCTGTTAAAGACTTTGTAGGAGGGCTCTTTTGCAGGGTGGTGGCTGAGAGTGATTTGAGCTTGGATTGGTGCAAGGAGACTCCACGCCAAGTGTTTTTAGAAGAAAATTTCTCTCCTGCAAAAGAAACAAAAAAGACATGGTTAGTTTTTGCACTAAAGTTAGAGAATTATAATGCCTACACGACCCCTGTAATTGGAAAATCAGGAGAAGCTTATTAGGACGACTCCAATTTCTTGTTTAATAAGATAGGCGTGCTTGCCAGATTGTTTAGGGGACTTGTGAGGGAAAAGATTAAGTAGTTTCAGGCATTGCATCCCTAAGTAGCTGTTTAATCAATGCTGTGCTAGCTGTCTAGAGCCACACTAGACCTAAGTTTAGTTTCCCATTTTCTAGTTTTTGGTCATGTATAGTAGACAGTTCATTTTGCTAATATAGCAACTGTTTCTTGGTCTTTGTTCCCTTGAAAACTAAACTGCTAGATGACTTCCATAAAGCAACCACTGTGCTAAACAGTATTTCATACAACCATGAGTGATGCTTCGGTAACACTGATGAGAAGGAACATTGGTTGAGGGAATCCAGCTCTTGTCCTAATGTTAGGAGCTACCTCCTTTTTCCCGTTCTCAATTTTATAAAAATGGGAATTTAAAATGAGAATCTGTAACATATTATGGCTTGCAAGTCTTGGGGATATTAGCCTAGAATGCTAATAACAAATTTTAAGCATCTCAATCCTTGAACAATTAATATTCACATCTGTCAGTTTTGAATAAAATTAATATTCACCATAGATAACTAAATCTTTAGGAAGTACCTATAGCATTATATAGGTTACTTAATTCTTCTAAGATCGATGATTCAACTTGGAATCAGCAGCAAATGTTATGTTTTCCTAATATGGCTCAATGTTTAGCAGTAGACAACATACCATGAACACCAATAAATTCTATCCTAGTATTGCAAGATTTAATTGCTTAAGAAGTTTCCAGTTAATGATTCCATTATCAGGAGACACAAAATCCCATTAATATATTGATCATTAGCAGACTCCTCATCATCACAGATTCACAATTCAGCCAAGAACAATCATTTATCCGCATAGAATTCTGCAAGTAATAGTAGGGGTGACAGAAGCCAAAGTGATAATTCCATTAAACTATGTTGATAACTGCGGATATCACTAATCCTATCATGTGTAGGCAACCATAAGAAATTATTATTTAAATCATATAAGCACGGTCAAAGATGACCAACCAATGCTACAGATACATAAAGGAAAACTTCACAAGCTAACCACTCATCTGAAGAACTGGACTCGTAATCGTAAAAACTTAACAGGTTGAGTCACTTACACTTTCTGAAAATTTTGGGCTAGGAATTGTGGCTGCTAAGGATCTGAAAAGTGGGGTGACTTGAAGAGGAGAGCTGAACTCCATACTAGATGAGGCAGAAACCACTACATCATTGTTTGTTGACTCATAGCAAGATGGGAAGACCTCCACTGCAACAGCATTCAATTATGATACCATGAAATTCTATCCTCCCATAGCAAGTAATGTTCTGAAGGTCATTAAATCAAATATCACTGTTAAATACCTTCAGCAATGCTTGTCCTGGAAATGATTCCTTCCTCACATTTGCCTTCACTGTTTTGCTTTTCATCGAGAATTGACTGCAACTCAGTTTCAATGTCCTTTTGCAGTGAACCAATATCAGTATGAGCTTCCTCTGTTTTCTCAGGTGCGGTATATGACATTAGATTTGATCCTGAGCTGTACTCAGAGCTGGCTGGAGACTCATATAGCTCAGGCTGCCTATATAGTTAAATGACAAGACAAAATTTCTATGAGGTACAGATCCTTGTGAAACCTGGATGTAACATTTTCTTTTTCTTACCTCCATAATGGCTGATTTCCATCAGTAATGCTCCTCAAGTCCTCTATCAAGTCTTTAAAATCTTCAAGTTGAAAATCACTGTCAGGGATACCTTGTCTGAGGCTGTCATTTTCTTTGCTTCGATTTTGGAAATCTCGGAGTACCTGAAGTACACATATTCTAGTATGAGAACAAACAGAACCTATGTGCATCAAATAAGTGATGAGTACTGTTGCATGTACTTGTAAGTACAACACCAATGAAAACACAGTATGCTGAAAAGTGCTATACAGCCAGAGCATGATATACCTTCCAAGCATTTTCCAGACTTTGTTCTGTATTCTCAGCACTGACTTTTATTGCAAGTGAGCTGAGAAGTTCTGCTTGTTGCATCAGAGCAGTTATCTTGGGATCATCCTTCTTGAGAAAAGTTCCTTGAAGTCTGCTGTTTTGAGCTGTTGATAAAGAGCAAGTATACAATTTAATAACTGTCATGAGATTGAAAAATAATAAGACAGGCTAAATTGGTCAAGACACATCACTTTCAAAAATGGGAAGTATCCCTTGTAGGAATCTCCCATTTGTGTGGTTTTCTAAAAGTAACTAATACAGAAAACCAACCAAATAAGATTTGCTAGAACTGACTTACCATTAAAAGAAACCTCATTAGCATTATATACAGGATCCTGGCCAGCCACATTAATATCACGAACATTTTGAGCCAATACTGCAAATGGAGGTCTAGGTTGCTGATTTCCACATTGTAGGTGAGATCTGTCTCTGACTTCGTTGCTTTCTGCTTGATCAGGGATATGGGATCTCCTGAAGTTCCAACATGAATGAGTCATACATTGTTAAAGAATCATAAAAGCTTACAGTGGCATGCAGACATCTAAACCATGCTGTACCTTAGCTTCTTAACAGGACCTGCATCTACTGGTGCTTCATCTGTGTTAAACCCATGATGAGATATGATCCTTTTTCTGTTCGGGTTAATAAAAGTAGTTTTATTCTCTTTTGCCAAGGCCTCATATTTTGCTCTTTTCTTGCACAGAGTTGAGAATCGGTTCTTTACAGCATTATCTGTCCTGTAGGGGCAATAAATTTCGAACATAAGCAATTGAGATAAGCACATTACCTTGAAAGATTTTTGCATGAGTAAGGGAAGGAATATTATGTACCTGCCTGAAACAACTTTTGCTATTTCTGTCCATCTGTTACCAAATATTTTCTGAGCCTGCAGATGATCTCAACGTTTCAGATTGCAAACCCAGTAAATCCGCAGGTTAGGTTAAACTACACTGAACGCATTACAGCTATTAATGACCAAAGAGTCACGCTGGTAAAGCTTTAAAAGAGAATGCACAGAGCGATTGGTGCATAACAAATTGAGAAACAATTACCTCACATAAAAGCATGTCTTCTTCTGGGGACCATCCTCCCTTCTTGAAGTCAGAGTTCAAATACGTATACCATCTACAATGAAGTACAAATCAAACGCAGATACTAATCAATAGACAGTCTCTTGTCCAACAGGATAGAATGAGACTTTCATAAGCTAAAAAGAGGAAAACAACAACAAAAATTCCCATCTGACCCTCAAGTCAACCAGTGATGAAGTTCTTAGCCGCTTTAAGTTGAGCTAACATAGGATTAAAGTAATGATTATGATTGCAACCCCGTGAATAAAATTCCACTGACCTTCTTCTACACTGTCTCGTTGTCTTATCCTTGAATTTAGCAGCAATAATCGACCAGCTACAGTTAAAACAGAACAGTTAGACCCTTCACAGAGCAAATAATAACCCTTAGTAGACACCGAGAGAATGAAGAACAAAAGAGAAAATATTCTCACTTTTCAGTTCCATGCAAGCTAATTTGTTCACGAAGTATATCATCCTCCTGCATCACCAAAAATCATACAAACTCTAATCAAACAAAAATCAATCACAAATAACCCCAAGAACAACAAAAACCGAACAAAAAACTCAGAACCTGTGGAGTCCATGTGACTATATGTCTTTCCTTCTTCTTGGAATCTTCATTTCCTCCATTTATCTTCTTCTTTGTTTCTTTCATTCTGTAGTCAGCAACTCCCTTACTCCCAGTCACTCCCTATTTACTCTTTCCCTTACTCGCAGTCACTCACACTATTTACTCTTTCTCTGCCCGTCTTCCCCTTCCTTTGACGCTCCCTATTTCTCCTTTATCAAAACCAACTCGCATGCTATAAAGGCGACCCCTTTACGAAACACCCAAAAAAAAAAACACACCTAAAAGCTCAATAAGATTAAAAAAAAAAAGGACCCAACAATCTTTCCCTCCTCTTTTCGATCTCCACACTGTTGGGTTCAAACGGACCTCCGAAAAACCATCACTTAAGTACCCTATATAGACAATATATTCGCCTCGGATACTTAAACTTTCAAGCTCGGTTGACGTTCAACGAAAAGGGTCTCACTGTACCAGACACTGGACCAAAAATGGAATAGAAGGCATCCGACTGAAACGGCAATTCATTGCTTCCTCGATATTCGAGTATCCCTTGTACATACCACTACTACTACTGCTAGTACATAACATATCTTGATGAAAAAGAAGGCGTAGATCAATAATCACAGTAGATGGGATGGGTGGAGTCACTGTAACGATTGGAACTTGTGTGGAGATTGTAGTTGAGTGTGTGAGTAATGATGATCTAATTTTTCTCCTAATCTGTATTCACTCCCTCTCTTTCTTCAACTTTATTTGAAACGTCACAGAAACCCTTCTCTCTCTTACATTAGACCAAGTTGTGTCGTGTGGACAGTGATGTCTGGATTTTGTTTATTATATGACGTACTATAATGCAAGAGCTTTGGGCTGGCAATATATAATTAATTTGGATCAACGGATTCTTGCCTTAGTGCGCGGGTATGAAGAGAAGTTTGAAAAATGAAGACTCTGAAACTCATGACTTGTACACTGTTACTATTAATGAATGGACGAAGACTGAAGAGCCTCCTCAGTCATGACTCATGACTACACTCCCACTTTCCCCATTTCCCCCACATACGTTTAGGGTTAAAAGGAGTCCCACTCCCATCATACGATAATGAGAAGTGGTATTCAAAAATATATAATTTCAAGTATTAATATAAATATTTTTGAGAATTTATTTGATACATTTTAAATATAATGATATATTATTTAAATCTCCGGTAGACTTTTTTTCTGATTGAGAAGGAAAAGATGGTCCACATTTGCACAAAGTTGTATGAACATTAGTCTGTTGTTGAATTAAAATAAAAATGCAAGTAATATACCTAAACAGTAAATCTTAGATTTATAGGTCCTACTATTGATACAACAACAATATTTATACATGTTATTTGCTTTATGAATTTCGATACGGTTTTGATATATATATATATAACTAGGGTAAAGGGAAAATTTAAGTGTATAAGGCTTTTCGCTTTGTGAGAGTCGAAAAAGAGTCATCAATTGTACGAAATTTTCTCTTTGTATTTTACAAAAATGTTATTTTCGTGACTTTATAATGATAAAGGATTAATCTTACCATCTAGATGTGATAAGTACATTATAGTAATTTGCCATATAAGTTATGCACAATTTAAGATTATGCCCTCATGAGCACAATAACTTTCTCTTGTATATTTATTCAAATAAGAGGTAAATATCACAGGTAAGAGTTATAATAAAATTGTGGAGAGTTGAGTACATTATAATTGCAAAAGTGTACTACAACCCCTCTTCTTCTCCTTCATTCTTAAACCACAAAAAGAGTATAAAAATGAGAAATCTTGAACAAGTAGACATGTAGATCTTTCGGTTAAACTTTTTTCACATACGTTAAATGGCGTTCCTTAAATTGGGAAAGAAGAAGTGCAACATGTGGAAAATCTAAGGTGTCAACTAAGAAACTTTCTTTCCAAAACCGTGTTGAATTTTGAGCAAAAGGGAAGCTACAAAATCAAAATCGACCGTTCTCTTAAAAGTCAAAATTTCCACCTAAGAGAATTTGATGGCTGAAAATTACAACTTGTAATCAATAGAGATTCAAAACATCAACTCCAATCCAAGTCTTAGACATATATTTGAGCTTCTCGATCTAAGTACGAGTGATTTGTCAAAAAATGGCAATTAGTAGTAGTCTATTTAGGTTCCTTTAAATATTTATAAGATGCGGGCGTACTAAGATAAAGGTAAATAATCTCTTATAAGAGATTCAATTAAAAAAAACTCTAATAAAGAGATCATTCTCATAAGTCTTTTAGCATTTTCCTCTTATATTTAGTCTAAGCTTTTTAATATGTAGTACTCACTTTTTAGAAATTTAATCTAAGTTTTTTCCTACTTAGTCTTATTATTATTATTAACCTTGTCTATCTTTATCATGTTAATTAATTTATTACTTATTTCAAAGTTTTTTTCCTTACGTGGTTATTTGAAAACAGTCTCTCTATTAGTTAGAAGTAAAGTTACGTACTACTAAACCTCCACATACTTACATATTAGCGAGATTTTTATTGAGTTGTTGTTGTTGTTATTGTTGTTGTTGTTGTTGTTGTTGTTGTTGTCGTCGTTGTCGTTGTCGTTGTCATTGTCGTCGTCATCGTCGGGAGATTCAATCTCATCCTTTATGTATAAATTATGTTATATATCAAAGACCTTACGATCAATCCCATTATAGATATAGTAATAATTTATTGAAATTCCTATATATATGATGGTGAAACCCCATAACATTTTATAATATAAAGTTCAAATATTATGGTTTTATTGATGCTATTGACTATATAATAGTATTGAAACTTATTCTAGGGAATTACTACTAAATCGTATTTCTAATCAAATCTAATTTATTTATAATAACAACATAGAGTTTAGTTTTTGTTAGTACAAATATTGTTGAAGTTGTAACTCCTATAAAGAGACTATAATCCAATGATATTATTAATTATCATCATTGGTAGTCCAAGACACCATCTTCTTGTAAAGAATTTCCCTTCAACTATATCATCCCTTACCAAGTCAACACGTAATTGTTTTTAAAAAGAAAACAATACAAAGCCCCTCAAATTCTTTCATTGAAAGGACACAAACCTAACTACAATAATAATTTGATAATTTTGAACTTAAAGCCTAGAAGAATTTATTTCATGTAGTGTGGGCCTCACTTAGCCGACTAGTCAATCCCAATATATAGAAAGTAAAACCAAAATTCATAGTTACAATTCAACTTTCTCCTATTCCTCGTTTAAATAGTTCATAGGGTTCTAAACCTACATGTTCCTTGGTAGAATTTTGGAAACAAATACTGTTTAATCATTGAACAGAGTTTAAGGTATTACCTAACAATGTGAAATTCCACGTGGACAAGGCAACTATGTGCCAAGTAGATGGAGATAAAGGAATATTCTTAACCTTATCGAGATTTTTCAAATCCTAAAATGGTGGAACCCCTTCGTGAGGGGACTAGAAAATTACAAATCGGCATTTGATTGGTCACTTTCTTGACAATGAAATCTCCCGCCAAAAAGAAGGGGAGTAGTTGCTGATTGAACAGAACACAAAACTCCATGAAAGTGAAACCAAGGATATATAACTCGAAAGAACATGGTGACAGGACATATATAGACACAACATACATAAATTCAAGATTTCTTTTTCTTTCTTTGAAAATTTGAGCTACCCATTAGGGTTATTCAAGTAATGAGTAGTAAAAAGATAACTAAATGTTTGATGCTCTTTATTATCACGTAAAACAAATGAATATAATAAATATATACGTATTTTTTAATAAAGAGAAAGAAGAGGGAATCTATAGAGTGGCCATGTAAAAAGTGGAAGATGATATACAGAAGGGGTCGGTGGATATTTGTCCCACAAGCAGCCATCAAAGAGCGAGAAAACCCCAAGAAAGACCGACCCTGGTGGTACCCTATGTAAAAGCTTATTTTGCTAACACTTTCCAAGTATATATATGAGAACCTAATACATGCATACATACATATATATGTGTGTGCGTGTTAGAAACCCCAGCAAGAGCTACTATTTCGAAAAGTTCATTCACTGTATCCTTCATGATCTTTCTCATCCCATCATTATGCCATAAGTTTGTCATTTTTTGAGGTGGCTTTCACTGAAGGTGAGCTTTGTTCTTTTGGGTCATCTTCGTTGTCCTGGCTCTTTTGTTTCTTGTTGTGATTTGATGACTGTAAATTTTAAAGAACTTTTCGTAATCTTTGACAATTTCTAGCAAAGATGCATAAATTAAAACAACACAATTCACGGGCCCCATTTGATAGTGTGAGAAAAATCATCTGCTTTGGTTTTAATTACTCTAACAGTTGAATTGATATGTCATATTGATGTCTTTGAAATTTTAAAATATGATCATGAATCATGATTAAAATATAATGTTAAAATATTGAAAAATAAATAAAGTTAAATTTTGAATTTGTAATAGAAATATTATAGTTACGGCTGGTCAAATTTATTATTATCACAATTTATTATAATTATATTTGTATTATCTTTAATTTTTATAATTACTAGCAACTAGAATATATTATCAGTAATCTACAATTTTAGAATCACGGAAGTAAGTCACTATTTTTGTATGCATAGCTAAAAAGAAAAAGAAAAAGAAAGGGGAGGAGACATAATGAGTTTGAACTTGAAACTATGGCTCTAAATTTTGGCAAGGGGTGATGAAAAACCACCACCTTTTTAGAGGGTGTTCCATACCAATATCAATCACAACATAACATTAAAGTTGAAAGCATGATTTGACAAATATATAAAATGGTGAGAATTAGGGCATTTGAGGAACTATGATGAAGAAGTTTTAAGATATTGCAACTCCGGAGAGGCACTAGGGGGTCCATAATAAAAGGAGAGACTGGTTGATACATATATATATATGTTTATTTTCTCAAAACTCTGGCCACCTTATAGACTATGGGGAGGAATAATTTGACTAGCTTAATCTTAGGCCAATCTCCACTATGAAATTAAAAAGAGAAAACAGGTAGAATATGAAGACCAAAGACATCAATCTTGCTCAAAGTCTCATTATTTTTACTTTAATAATTTTATATTTCAACCATACAAAGAATTGAGTGTCTTATAAATCTCGTTGGAATTGGAACGAATTCACCATTGTATGACTGACTAGCGATTATGACTTATTTATTATTAACCAATTCATTAGTAGAAATTGTTGCAAGTATTATTTTCCATGTAGTTCAAATCCTTATAAGAGTTTTTATACTTTATCATGTATCAAAAATTGTTAAAGAAAAACTGGGATAAAGATGAGAATTTCACTTGTAATTTTATTCATTTAAAACAATATTTCTATTAATCTAAATTACTAAAAATATCAACGATTAAAAAACTAAAGTGATTCGTTCAGTTTAATTGTAAAAGCCTTAAACTTACCAACTTTTTCGTTCAGTTTTTAATTTTCTAGTTAGATTTATTTTAATAATTATTATTATTAAAATTCAATCAGTTTATTAATTAATCATTTAATTTTCTAAACTAATTAATTTTTATAAACCAAAATAAACTAATTAATTTTTATTTAATAGTCTTATTTTTCAATTAATTTTTCTATAGATACACCCTCCTTCAAACATATTTTAAATTATTTAATTTTATTCAATTTTTAACAGATTCTATAAAGATCTAATAAACTTCCAGTCTGATTTTTAAAATATTGAAAATATTCTTCATAGGATTAGAAACTCTAAAAAAAGTATTAAATTTTGTTAAATTATTTTAGTAAAAACTATTACATAATTAATTATTTCGTATGTGACAAATATTGTATTACTATTCCGATCTAATTTTAGTAGGAGTGTCTATGCAATAATTTAACACACATTTATTCAAAGTTAAAATTTGAAAATTTTAATACCACAATATTTTTATTGTTATAAAAAATACAGAAAATAACTTTGACCTGAATGATTCAACAATTTAATTGGAGTAGACATTTAAATCTTCAATTAAGAAAACATAATTAGGTTAAGGAAACACAAGCTAATCAAGTGATTATAAATGGAGCTTGGTGAGGCCCAAGTTCCCATAGAGATGAATGCATTTGATTAGAGGAAGGGGTGGGGCTGATCTACTTGGCTTTTTGCTGAAGTCATGATGTTTAAGCAGAGCGTCCAAGGAGCCAACCATAAGCTGCAATGTCACAGCCTCTCTTTTCTTTTTCTGTCAAAATTTCAGGCAAAAGAGAAATAGCACGTGGGGCATTTTGGAGCTTCAAATCTCAACAAAAAGGGATTGTGAGAATCATTAGATACTAAATATTCAATAAGCTTATCATATCAACTTACCTTTGATCTCCAGCCCGTCAGCGGAGATGGCTCTAGGCCAACTTTTTTTTAATTTTGGTTTTAGTTATTACAATAATTACTTATTCTGAACAGTGACTGCATGTATTTCCATCAATCTATCTTTATAATTGATTAAGAAAATTGGATTTCATTTCATAGGATTAAAGGTTTTAGGAGAATCACTTATTCATTTTTGTGATTTGTACAGTTTTCTTTCTCGTGAATTTGATCCAAGATATGTAGTAATGTGGGTCATTTTCCTTTATTCAGCTTTTCCTTTAAGTTTGGCTCCATTTGATCACCTTTGAGCCATTACTTTATAATGGTAAATAGTCTCTAGATAATGAGAACTATTCCCTTTTGTTGCTCAATGGTCTTTAGCTAATGATGCCTAAACTTGATGGGGACCTATACACAAGTTTATAGGCCACGCTCATTACAAATTGACACCAACATAGAAAAAAGAACAAAACCCAAACCATCTTGCTTATTCCTGATGATTTGAGAGATTAATGAAGAAATAATATTGCTAATGATATCATCTCTTTAAGTGACATTTTCCCTTAATTACTGAGTCCCTTTGCCATTGAAAAGGTCTCAATTTTATATCTATTTTGTTGCCTTGCGACTCCAACTTTTCAAGAAAAGAGAGCATAACGAAAAAGAGGGCAGGGAAAAAAAAAAAGAATCCAAAACGAAAAGGGTTGTAAATGAAAGAAACAGTTCATCAATTACTGTTGCATTACACTTGCACCATTGGTGGTAGTTAAACATTGTCTCCAAGACGAATTCTTTGGACTAACAACAAGACTGACTTGAAGCTCCAACATGTATCTCAGGAAGGCAATCAGAGTGCGGACAGTCTTATTGCTCTTGCTGTTTATGCTAGCCCTGGAGTCCACCCCTTTCAGGAGGCGCCTTCGCTCGTCCTCGCCCCTATGTCCCGTGATTCTCACGGTGTTTTGTATTGCAGACATCTGCCCTAATTTTCTCTCGTTTTCTTTTCCCTTGTATTAAAAAAAAAAAACAAGACTACGGTTTATATACAGTTGCTAATAGTGCATGATTCGCGGTCCTAATTTAAATATCAATCCATCCTTGGCGAAGACACATGTTCAAACTACAAACTCATTGTGGGACAAACTTTCCGAGGTGAGGTGCCTTTTTGATAGAATACAATGCAAATCCTGTTGAATGTTTTGGCTAAGCAGATGTTAATTGTGTCTTGTTGTTTGTGTTGTGAAACATAAGTATTCCAATTAGTAGGTTATTTATAAACGATAATCCTTACTTTTGTTTCCAACGGGACCCAAATGATGAGGATTTGTATAGGCTCTTCCTAATTATTTCTTTTCCGCCTAAAACAAGTTGGACTTGTCGAAAAAGAGGACAAGAAAGTCGAAAAAGAAGGCTGAAAAAGAGGGTTTGTTTTACCCTACAGAGAAAGCTTAAGGCTCAATATATATTAAATACAGGGTTGATTCCACCTTACACACTTTCACCAAACCAAGTAGAAAAAAAATTAAAACCTTGATTTAATATCCTTTGTTTTAAGAATCTGTATGGTGCTGTAGTTGTGTGTTGAAGTTATATTTTATAAAAATGTGGTCTAAATACAATAATAAGGAATTTAATTGAATTGATTAAAAACAATTGCTCTGCATTCAGCGAGATTTATACTGAGTTGTTGTTGTTGTAGTTGAAGAAACAAATGAATCATTATCTATTTTCTTCTTTTCAACTTCCTCACATGAAATGTGAAGCTTGTACAAAGACTAGTAGCAAGGTATTCCTTCTTTGATCGTATATAACTATGTAATAAAGAAAATTTAAAAACAAAAGGAGAGGAATAAAATTAAAGGGAAATAAGGCCCCACGTGTGAAACCAAATTTTTTTAGCATATACAAAAGTTTTATACAAATTTAGCTTTTATAAGTGAGTGTTGGGGTTCACTAGCTTGGCATTCCTACAGCTATATATACGTGGTGGGGGGTCACCATCTTTTGGTACAAGAGCCACCTTTTCAAGGTTTTGGGGTTTTGGAATTTGTCATTTGCACTCACTTTCTCCTCTATCTTTTCTACAAAGCACGCTCTTGTTAAAGAGAAAGGTTCTGGGAATCCTATGCCCTCTTTCATACTTGTGTATTGCCATCACTAAGATCTATTACCTTTTTGTGCTTATGACTGGGATTTCCATGTTATCATCATCCTCATTTGTATATCAACACAATTTCGCAAACTTTATGTTTAGGGTATTATTTTTTCAAAGACATTTAGAAGCTTCTATAAGGTAAAATCATACATAGAACGAGGAAGTGCCCTAAGCGTGTTCTTAATTGAAGGGTAGCCAAACCAAATCTACCAAAACATAACTTCATTAAACATGTTATGTAAGATTATTTTGGAACATATAGGGCAACTTTTCTTAACTAAGGATCGTAAGGAAATAATGGAGTTTTGCGTACTCACAAGTCCTTACATTTAGTTATTATTTACTAAAAGTTCTTATTGCTGGATTTAATTGTAACAAGTTTGTAATAAAATAAGGATTCAAACGGTGTCCTACTATCACTGGACCTTGCTCCACATCTTTTCTTTTCCTGCCAGTGCTTTGATGCAGTGCGCATGGAACCAAAGAAATCAAAAGGAAAGAAACAAGGGAGCTCTACTATAATGGTACTTGAGATCTTCACTATAATGGTACTTGAGATCATTCAAGACAAATGGTTGGATTTTCTTATTCATTCTTATCGAAAAAGAAAATTTAGTATAAAGAGATGTACAGTAGCTAGTAGGTTCTGCACAAAGAGGCTGGGTGGGGATGCAATGTATATGATTTATGGTGTTGAATCAAAACATTCGGGCGATTCTTTGATATATGGATATCATAAGTTGCCAACTCTGGTCTATATTAATGATTTTGATCTGTACTTGGTATTGTCAGAGTATTCGTGGTAGACTGTGCAATGGCTTTACTGGCCATTATATAAATTCATTCTTATATTCTTTTTATGCGTTTGTGACCCAAGGATATAGTGGTACAGCGACATCGTGCATGTTTTCTGATATGTATGGACGTTATTCTGATTATCATAATGCTAATACCGTTGATGTTATGTTGATCATTAATTAACGTGGCAATATTTTCTTTGATCTAAACCTTGAATGCCACCCGATAATATTTTACAATCGATCTCACTTCAGATGCGGGAAGAAGGAGATGATAGAATGAGTTGGCTGGTCGTGCATCGAGTCAAAAGAAAGTTATATTGAAGAATCATTTATGCATAAATATATACAAAGTTGGTCTCCACTGTTACATTGTGCATTTATTCTTTATGAAATGTACCGAAAAGGGAAGATTTATATAGAGGAATCGCAGAGAGCTTTGTAGCAGAACCCTGCAAAGTAGCAACTGGCAAAAGGGTGATAGTCGGTGAAGGAATTTACGTTACATCCTGACATTGTAAATGGGTCTATCTCTTTAGCATCTTTCAATAAAGATGCGTTCTCTTGAAGAGCTCACGACACAGTCACCTAACTTAGCAGCAGGAAGACCCCCTTGCTCCCTACCAAAAATCATAACTTGAAAGAAGCTCGGATTCTTGGAGCCTTCCCTAAAGCCATTCTGCTACTTCTTATGCTGCTTTTCTCTCAAGTAGGAGGATATATGAAAATAACAAGTAAATGAAAAGAAGAGACATATATATATAGTGAACATGGTCAAAAGTCCTTACATATTGGCTACCTATAGCTAAATTACAGATTCCTTTAGACCCTTGATCAGGTTTGCTCCAATTCTTCTTCTTTTTTTTGTTTCCCTATCCTATCTATCTAAACATGGAGGGATCATATGCATCTCTTTGCCAGAGAACTCTTATAAGGAACACAAGAAAATGTATCATACTATTATACCAATTACAAACCATTGAAATATTCTGTACAGTAGAAATATGCGTGTGAGCTGTTGAGTGAATATGTATCAAAGGAAAGAGGATGAGAAGTACAATCTCAATTCTACAAGTTAGGACTCTTTTGGACATGGTGGTCTGGTAGGACAAAAACATTAGCTGGGTTTACATAATTGCTTACCATTGCAGTTCAATTGCTCCCATTTTCTGTCAGATTCGATCATGTAAAAGCCCCATATATATAGCTCCCTGTACGCATACATATGATTGAAACAACTTAGCATGATCGTTTTGATTGGTCCTCTTTTTTTTGAAACTTTTAACTGACGTTCATGTCTGTAAAATTGATGATTTACTCCAAAGCTCCATGGGACCATTTTGTTTCTACTAACTTGGAACTTATCTTTCCCTGTGACATGCTCTAAGTTAATTGTCTCCAGCATCTTGTAATAAGCATTCTTTAAAGATATCATCCTATTTTCTTTTTATTAAATAAAACTTAAATGTATAAATTATGTTTCGATGCAATCTTTAGTCATTTGGTTTAATAAAGTACATATTGTATATAATATGTAACTATAATTAAGAAGATCAAAATTTATTTAATGATCGGAAACAACCTCTTTATTAATTAGAAGTAAGGAATGCGTACTATTAGATCTTTCAAGATTCCGCGTCTCAGTAAGATTTCTACTTAATGTTCTTGTTGTATGAAAACATACTGTTAAGTGAATTTTTAGTAAAAATTCAAGAAGTAATTTGAGTCATTCCTAAATATTTTGCTTTTAAAATTCATCGTTAAATTAAAATCAAGTGTCAGATACCATTTGAAACCAACCAAATTAGTCACCAGTTATATGCAAACTCAAACTTGTCAACTGAGAAGGTGAAGTTTTTCAAAATAACTGGATACATACGGGCATCATCAACTTCTAAAAGTCCTAGTCGAGCCATTTCAAGCAACAGAACAATATAAGATGTCATTGACAGACAATGGACTAATATGGGTTACATTGCTGTGTTATCATAGTTCTAGTTCAAAAAAGTCCTAGAGAGTACAAACAAAGAGTAGGGGAAGCATGCACATCGCATATCTCTAATCAAGATTGACGATCAGTCAGTCTTGACCCTACAAGCCTGAAACTTGCGATAAAGAAACACATGAATTATGGGAGTGAGAAGCAAAGAGGATCATCCTTATTCGAGTTAAGTCTAACTAAAAATATGTGATATCAAGTTGAAGTGATATTGATAGGCCCTGATAGTTATGGTGCCCCATCAAAACGTCGAGTATAGAGATGGGTCCGATTAGTCCGAATGCTCACCCCTACTACATACATTCAGGTTCAAGTATGATAATCAGTCTGAGTGTGAAACAAAGGGCAAGAGCTTTCCATTTAACTTGGGAGGAAACATAGCGAACTTGGCTCAGCACAACCGAAAATTATCATTGAGCTTTAGTATATGTTAATATCATTAAACGCTTATGGACCTGTGGTATGATGTGCTTAATAATTACGAATCAAAAAAGAGTAAGAGTCAGATCACAACAGTTATTTGATATTTGGGTCACCCATGGTTCCCATGGACTAAATAAAAACTCATAGCTCAAATTCGAACATCTCATTCTCATTCCTACCATCATGAACAAAAGTTTGAAACAGTAAAATATGTACAGAATTATGTGCAAGTAAATATATCATACTTTCACATGAGATTTTGTTAGAAGTGTCTAACTCATCCCCAAAAGCCAGCTCAAGAGGAGGAAATTTGCACATTATTATAAATTGTTGAATGCTCTTATACTTGTCCGATGTGGGATTCCTGGCACACCCCCTCGGTCTAGAGCAAGACTGGACATCTGATGGACATATTGGACAAAGAGACATAACCGGACACTGTCCCAAACCATCGAGACAAATTGACTTGGCTCTGATACCATGTTAGAAGTGCCTAACTCATCCCCCAAAAGATAACTCAAGAGGAGGAGGTTTACACATTATTATAAATTATTGAATGCTCTTAAACTTGTTCGATGTGAGATTCCTGACAGACTTTCTTTGGAATTGACGAGAGAAAGAACTTGTCCATGTGGAATCACTCTTGGTGAATGTTCTGGATTGCAGCAGTAATGCTTTTGCAATCAAATTCCATGGTCCTCATCCAGTTCTCAATGTCTCCAATTTCCTACCAGAGAAAAAAGTCAATATCATCTTAAACTAACAAGACCAGAACGAGTAACATAAGAAATAAAAACAGGTCTGGACACCATAAAATGCATCTTCATCAAATGTGTCCTTTGCTTATGAACCCCAAATGGAGAATGAACTTTTTAAAGTCATCTTACTACCTTAAGGTCCATGAGCATGTTCTTCATTATAAACAACATCAATTTCACAATCATTATATGGTTTGACTCAATTTCACAATCATTATACAGTTTGAAAGGCGCTTCAATCCCACCATATAATCTGTGATATGACATGACTAACATTTGAACCAATAGCCAGTATATGTTTGCACAGCTTGAAGTGCTTGCTGAGTTGTAGATTTTTCCCACAACTTAGCATCCTATAAGTTTTTCCATCTGTTGTTAAGACTAACAAGAGCAGAAAAACAACTATTGAATACTATTTACTCATGCTTGGTGTGACAGAGGTACAAGCAAATGGGAATACATGGTGAAGAGATATCAGCTAAACTTTATTTGAATGTCAATGAGACCGGAGAGAAATGGACATTATGTAGTTTCACCCCAAAACCAATTTTTTACGCTCTTTATACTGGTGAGTTAAGAAGGGATGTCATAACTGCACATCTTGGGACCTCTATATGACTATTTTGTCTCCGTGTACTATAACAAATTTATAAACATAATACTCTTTCCCATATTACAACATAACCATACAAATCTCCTGAAAATGATACCAAATCAATGTGGGAGGATAATTCATCTTGTATGCATGAATTGAGTTTTATTCCTGACTTTGTGCACATGGTGTTAGTCATCTCACTATCTTTCGCATTATTGTTTTCCAACTCCGGTAAGGTTCATTTGGACCTTGCAGAGTCGGAATGAGTACTAGAATCACACTCCAAAACTAGTTCTGAGCAAATCGTCATCTTCCCATTGAATTTAGAGCCACTTGGTACCAATCCAGTATCAAGAATGCAAACCTCCGATCAGAAAACAAAAGTTGGCGTTGCATATTAGTACTTTTTGAAGACAGATCCACATCATTGCCCTTGATAAAGGAATGAGGGAAGCTTCAAAAGGGAAACTTTGAAAGGGAAAAATATTTGAAGATGAACTCTTCCCATCAATAGTTAGTAGCGAACAACTTCTTATGGCTACCATATCATTTTATCTTTATTTATCGAGTCAATTCGAGTTATAACTCTTTATCAGCCCTATGACTAAAAGATAACAGCATCTAAAATTCTGAGATAGAATAAGAAATGGAATTGAAATTCCATATGGAAGACAAACAGTATGATTGAAATGACTCTCCCAATTTCAATTAAAAATTCCAATCCAGGTGCCAATGAGAACTAGTAGTATTACAAAGATGGTGAGCTGGAAGTAACTTAATTTATTTGCCTATTTTTGTGAATTATTGTCAAGCTATTGGTAGCAGAAGTTAAGAGTTTTGAAAGATGCAAGTAATTTTACTATTGAAATTTCTACAAAGAAGAAACCAAGGAGAGTTTGTAATATTCACGATGGTCTATGAATCAATCCCAGGTCTTGAAACACATTAGCCCCTCTGGGAAAGTTTTAGACTTTCTGTCACTAAACAGAAAATACGAAAATAGATAAAAGTAAATGAATTTAAAAGAAGTACCTTAAAAGCAGTGTTAAAGGCGTGAGTAGTAGCGAGCCATCGATCAGTCTGTTTCATGAAACGAGCAATTGTGGCAGACAATAGACGAATTTCAAGCTCAATTCTTTTCTCATTAACAAACGACTGCTCCACCCCTCCATTCACCGCATCCACCAACAGATCCGATACTCGCACCGCTTTCCTTATCGCATCTCTCTTCGCCTTCTCTGCAATAAGAAAACAAAAGAAAGAACCAACTTTAAAACAACTAAACAATAATAATAACAACAATAATATCAGTTTCTATTAACTGAAATGGAAATCTACCGGTGTGTTCGCGAAGACGAAGAGATGACTGGTTGTGATCGTTAATAAGCTGAGTGAGAGAAGCTTGGAGATCGCCGGTATCCGCCTGAGACTTCTCCATCTCCGACGGAGAGGCCACAGAGTGGGAGCGAGACGGTGGAAGCTGCGCCGTGTTCATTGCTTCACTCTTTACTTTGTCGTCCTCTACCCAGTTTGGAGTTGTTTTCTCTACTCCACTGTCGTTTTGACACGCCATCCTCTAAAAACGCGCTATCTTCTAAAATTTTTTCATTTCAATCCTATTCTAATTATTTATGTGTATAAATATATTTCTTTCATATTTATTTTTAATAAAAGCTAATATTTAAAGGAATTTAAACTCAGTTGGATTAGTTCTCAAATTAGTTTAAAATAAGATTTTAAAGATTAAGAGAAACAAACTCGTCTCTTACCTTAAAAAGAGATCAACTTTGACATCAATTTATAGGCCCTAGGGCTATTATTTGGGTTAGGCTTTCATTCTTTTTTTTATTATTATATTAGGTATTTTAGCTTAGCCAGACTAATCTTAAGTCCCTATAACCCTATCCTAAGAGCTTAGAGGATGTAAATCTGAAACCCCAAGATCCCTCAGGTTCCTACGTAGCCTGTACACTTCTGCGCACAAAGAGTCTTCACACACTCTAGATTGTTCAGCTAATGATTGATCACTGACTCACCGCTGCTCAGCATCAGGTTCCCATCAGCCTCCAGGTTCCCTAGCAGCTTCAACTCCCATACTACCGCTGGAAGCGAGGCGTCCGTAATTGATCCGATCAAGGAGCTTTACCCAGAGAGCTAGAGGATCATCAATAGAAAACATGTCTATTTCTCCTCCTTTGGCGTGACTCAAACTCAAGACCTCCTTGAAGAGGAGAGCCTTAAGTAAAGAGTCTGAACCAATTGGTCTACCCCTCGTTGTCCTTTCATTCTTTGTTTTCCTGGCTACTAACGAGCAGGGAAGGAATTTGAGGGTCGTAGGATACCAATTCCCTCACGATTCTTTGCACTGAGAGGATGTAATTAAACCGGAGGGTCTTCACAATAAGTAAGTCCCAGAGGTACTGAATACGCCAAGTCAACAAGTCGATCCGTGCAGCGGTTATCTTCCGGTAGATGTGCCGAATATCAACAATCAACCTACCTTTAATCAACTCTAAACAGTCCCTAACAAATGTATGATAAGAATTTGAATCGATTACTCTACCTCAAAGGAACTGGATAGCAATCGTAGCGTCAAGTTCTCCAATCAATTTTGTAGTATTGCATTACCCGAAAAGATGTGTGTCTACTTAATAAAATCTATTTTTTTTCTTTTCACAATATTTTAAGTTATAAACAATTTTAAAATAATTTTTAGAAAAAGATATATGTCTTTATCCACTTATTATAAATATAAAAAATATGATGAATATAATAATTGAAGAATGACTTGAATCTAAATAACAATTATGGAAAACTCTACACTTTTTAAAATCATAATGCCCTCATTTTTAGGTTGTTGAAGAATAAACACACAAATATTGAGAAAGTTGCATAATTAGCATTGACTAGTCTTACTTATGCCCTTCTTTAAGATTATGTTTGGTCGAAAGTTTACTAATAGAATAGAACATTATTTTATTATTTAAAATGAGAGTTTATAATATAATAAAATAGGATAGATAAAAAAGGAAAGTTTTATATTACATATTGTTGGATTTTTGAAGAACAAAAGAGAAAGAAAGATAATAGAAGCTAAACTTTTACTAATCTTTTTTTTTGAACTCAAAATAATGACAGCTTTAAATAAACATAGAAATAAACTAACCTTCCTAAATACTAGCAACTAGGAGAATAACATGAGAATCAAGAAAATGCCCATTACCTCACTAACTTCACAACTAACTGACTAGATAAACATGGTCACATAATTAATAAAAACAATAATTTTGAATCAATATTCAACACATATTATTCCATCTTAAATAATAAAAATAAAAAGCTTATGATATAAGAGGTCTACAATGAAATATATAATAATCAATAACTTTTAATTATATTATATTAAGTAACACTTTATTATATTACATTATAAACATTCAATATCTCCCGAATAATAACTTTCTAATATTACGTCTATTTATATTTTATTATATTATAAATCATGCCAAACTTTTTTTTTCTTTTTCTGTTAATTGTTCCTAATTTTATATCTTACACGACTATTCTTTACCCCATTTTCCTCTAATCCAAACGAAGTTTCTCGCCGCCGTTCAAAGTTCTCACAAAGAATAGCTAACTGAGAACGACTTTACACACAGGTACATTTTTACTCGATGTAAAATCTTAACAGAATATCCAAAAAGAAAGGTACACGGATCTTTCATTCCACCAATATCATAATCTTATATAGTCTTTACAGGTCAAGGTGAGTTTGCTTCCTGTGTTTAACGGTCCTGTGGTAATCAAACTTCTCACGTACAGTACATAGCCTCGGAAAGTAGAAGCAGCTCCTTTTCTCCTTGATTTTGTAATTAACGTCGAGCAGTCAATAAAGGAATACGTACGTTCTAACATTTATTGTACTTTCTTTTTGTTTGATTTTGAGAAAAACAAAGGTCAAGAAAAACGGGACATGGGTGTTGAATTGAATCAGCAGTCTAAAGTTTACTTAGGGAAGAGTCATACGTGCGTGTAATTCCTTATCAAATACACAATCCATATTTACTGTTTATTAACGCTGCGTTTAGTTGCAGACAGAACAGAATAGGACAGAACGGAATAAAAACCGGAGGCAGAGTGGTATTTGGTTGTGGTTGACAGAACAGAGAAAACTGTTCTGTCTTATGGGCAGAATGTGTTTAGTTGCAAGGGACAATAAACAAATATAATGCAAATGACGAATATGCCCCTGGTCCTTAATATGATCATAAATATGTAATTCATTGATACTTTTGCTATGAATGATTTGTATTAGTTTAATGATTTGTAATATGACGAATATGCCTCTCATCACCGAATTAATCCAGTGTTGGAAACTTACTAGACAACTTATGTTGAATGATATTAATTGAAGTTCAAGTACTTTTAAATTTTTTTAGCCACCATATCGTTAACAGCCAAAACGTAGGTAAAAGAGGTATGAATTGAAATTCTGAATCATTTCTCCCTTCTTATGGTGAACAAGAACAAACAAAGAGTAGATGCTTTCTTAAATAACTATTTTTAAGTTTGAATAGTCAAATTCAATTAGACGACCTTACTTTACCGCTAGGATTCTACTTGTAAAATTATATTATGAAATGTTAATATTAATTCATATATATATATATATGTAAGAGGACTTATATTTCCACTCAAGGCTCAAAATTAAATATTAAGTGTGTGGAGTTTTTAGGATTAGACAGATTAAGGACATTAAGTTATTAGATATTTCTTATATATATAAAATTAATTTTTTTAATTAGTGTGAGAAACCGTCCAATGTATCTTCTACTAGTTTAGTTAAAGTTAATAAGTTGTTAGAATAAGGTATCAGTAAACCAACAACTAGGAGAAGATCTTTGACTATTTCAATTGATGTCTTCAAATGTGTAAGAAGCTTTCCTAAAAATTCAAACATAGGTAACTCATTTGTGTTATCTACTGAGTCTTATGTCACTTCAAATTTATTAAAAATGATCTCTTTTTCCTTTTAGATGAAATAAGCATGAAACTTTATTTATTGTTTTGTGTGTAATAATTATTAATCTTTTATTTAAAATTAAATCTTGTGTTACTTACTATTTATCATTATATTATATTACTTACCATAAATAAATATTTGTTGTGCTTTTTGTAAGAATCATATATCATTACATTACAAATAACATGTTAAAACTATTTGAAAATTTTGTGACACCATATAAAATTGTCAAGTCATATAATTTAAAAGACATAAATAAAAAGTATCAATTTATATAATATTAATTAATTTATAAATTTATATAATATTAATTAATTTTGAGATTGTAGTTTGATAAATTATTGAAATGATTTGTTTATTTTTATAGTTAAATATATTTTTAGACTTATAATCATTGTCAATAATATTATATTTGAATTTTTTTCAATTACGATGTTTAGTCACAAAATAATGAAGCCAAAATTAATAAATTCATAATTATGAATAAGAGAACGATCAGAGATTATTTAAAAAATTTGTCACCAAAAGTCCTGCTTTTTATGACAATTTACAAAGTCGTCACAAAAAGACAAATCTTTTTCGATGATTCTCATAAAGTGTCGCCAAAGACTTGCATTTAGCTACTATTATGTAAAATGTAGCAAATAAAGTATGCTTTTGGTGATGTTATTCAAATCGTGACCAAAAACTAACTTTTAACAACGATTTTGAAATCGTTGTCAAATAAGACGCGATGAAATGTCACATTTGTTACAATGACACATTCAATATTTCTATATTTGTACAAAGTTTATAATATAATCAAAAGTTATTTTTCTTTATTTGAGAATATATATATATATATATATATATATATGAAAGATGAGCTTAAATAGATTAATTATGGTCTCATTTTTGCAAATATACCTTTTTGCAAATTTGACAGCATAATATCTGATTATATCAAAAACAATATGAAAAATTTATGGAAACTCCCTTAGCTAGTTATGATATCAAGTTTATACCACTTTTCGTATGTTGGAATTCAATAGTGTAGGAATGGCATGAATAATAAAACGCAATTTATAAACAATATTATGTAAATATTTTCATATTTTCATATTTGTATATGTTAAGAGTGTAAATAAACTTTAATACGTATCTTGAATTGTTCATAAAAAAGTTGAAAACAAAAAAATACAAAATATTTAATTTTATTTTCATACGATGTTTCGAAGCATTTTTCTCTTACTTGTATATGTTCAAGGATTAAAAACGTCCCATTAATGTACTTAACGAGCTTACTTACTGATAGAAAAGCCGTAAATCTAATTTTGATACAAGATTTTTAAAACTCGTATATAAGGAAGGGATCAAATCTTCCGTCCCTTTTAACAAATTCTTACTTATCCACATATTTATAAATGAAAGACCATAACATAACGTAGGAACTGTTTTAAACGATAGAGGAGTTCAGAAAAACTAGTAAAGCTTGTCTCTAAAGTATCTTCCAAACTGGTAATAGTCAACAAAAACCACAGCCGTAGCTTAGTCGGATAGAAAACGAAAGTTCGATTGGATAAACTTTATTCCAAATTTGGTGCCTAACTTTGATTGGCTCCACCTCCACATGTTATTATTCATTATTTAATATTTTTCGAAGCCAAAGTAGAGTGTGGAGTTAAAATCATTCTTAATTAGACAAGAAGCAGATTAGACTTGATATGAAACCCAACGTCCACCCGACAGCACATGCCTAAATGTCGGCGGCAGACCCTCTGTTACTTTACTCTATTTCCTCTACTTTTACTTACGCAGAATTCTCTATCTAATTTTACGATATGTCACTTTATTTTATAAATTTTAATCATTTATTTATACAAATTTTACTTAAATTTTACATAAATAAATATAAAATTTACATAAATAAATAATTAAAATTTATATAATAAAATAAGATATTATAATATTAAACAAAAAGATCCTGTCTCACCTCTACTCAACTGATCTTGGCAATTCACATATTGTACTAGCCACGTATCATCTTGTCAAATCACTTTAATGATTAATTGACTCTTCTCTACGCTTGTCTTATATTTACATTCATCCTTATTTCCCTTCACGTTTCCTCTCTAAAATCTTATAACAAAAGCTCCTTTATCAAATTCATTCACCGTTGCAAATTTGAAGGCTCTATGGCAGAAATCTTTTAACGTGGAAAGTTGTAGCACGAGCACATAAACTCAAGTCTAAACCATTGAATCTGTTAGAATAACAGAAGAGGGAAGTTCAAACTTCAAACCCTAATTCTATACTAATATTTAAATCTTTGGTAGTTTTGTGTGTAAAAAATAAATAATCTAAATTAGGCAAGAATCCAGCTAACACTGAAGCCTTAACTAAGCTATAATTGAAAAGTCAAACTTGTTCACCTCAACTTATCATGTAGTAGTTAGTATGATTGACAAAGGGTAGAGTGCAAAACGGTCTTTGTATTGGGATTTGATCAAACATCAGATTGGGTCGAGCTGCAAGTCATTACCCGAATACTCTGTTTTAGATGGAAACTTGCAATCATTTAACTATGATCACTACTACACGTAGATTGCTCAAGCATTCCAACAGGGAATAGCAAATATGAAATTAAAGATAAGGACCTACGCATGTCACGTTAAAGCTAAACGAATCGATCGCTCAGTGTCTTCGTAATTGCCGCAACAAAAAGTCGTCCAACTTAATTATGATATTAAAGGCTGCGCTTTGAGACCATAGATCCCTACGCTGGAAAAGTCTTAAGATAAGACTGCCTCACAAAGGAAAAACAGTAGATCAAGGTTTTCATTTCATTGTCCTCAGCTTATGCAAAGAATCTTCGCAATAATTCTAATAGCGAGACAAAACTAAACAGTCTTACTCCTCCCCTTACATCGAATATTTAACCAGGGGTTCATCTAGTGGGATGTGGAAATGATTCTTTCCTCAATGCCATCTCACTCCGTAGATGTAGGAAGTAGAATTCACATGTATAAGATGACAACATCGTAAACAGAACAAAGGATTTCAGGTGGTCGATGTACGGTAAGATTTAAAGTGAAGTTGAAAACAGAAAGTACATCTCTATCAGGACGAGATCTTCTGTTTTTATCGATTCCTACTATGTGGCTGAAAGTAGATGCTTCCCCTCCCTAACACTTACATATTTACTATAACTGATGAGTAACAATTAAAAACATTATTGATGGATGTAAATCTTTTTAAGTACCATTTATTATAACGTTAAAAGAGAATGAAAACTCTTCCTGACTTGCTCAAACGCCTTTGGAGGCAAGGGAGTGATTTGAAAAATCAAAGATGAAAGCTCAACCCATAGGCTACTTATCTTGACCCACCAAAGCTATCATCGAATCCAAGAATCTCAAGGCGGACAGTGTTGGTTCCCAGCTAAGACGCTACCTGCTACAAAAACTTTACACATAAACGTGTTTTTTGGACTGATTCTTTCGTTATCAAATCAATCAATGTCCTAATTCGTTAACCTTCCTCTTTATTGCCAGACGTACAAGTTAGAACGACAATTCCATGCAAATTTTAAACCACTACTGGTCCCTAGGATTAGGTAGCTCGCCTGTAGCCCTTTGCATTAAGCCTCCACTAAACCTCTATATAAACCTCGGAGCAGTATCGTGTCATTCACAACATCGAAAACATATAAGCCAAGCCAGACCACACTACTTAACCTACCAAAAGCAGAACAGCGAAATGGCGATAAGATCCTTATCCTCAGTTGCTTTTGTTTCATTAGCTTTACTTTTGATTTTAACAGGCAAATCCTCATCGGCTGAGCTCTCCAAGGATTTTTATTCCAAGAGCTGCCCGAAGCTTTTTAGTACGGTTAAATCTGTTGTTAAGTCTGCAGTGTCGAAAGAACGCCGGATGGGTGCTTCTCTCGTTCGCTTGTTCTTTCATGACTGTTTTGTCAACGTAATTCTCTTGTTTTCTTTCTATCAAGCTCTTGTTCACCTTTGTTTTATTAGTATACTATACTAATTGAGAGTTTACGTGCCTTCTTTATGTGATAGCACTGATTGACCGCCATAATATACGTTGCTTTTTATTGCGGGTATAGCTAGAATGCTTAAACCTTTCTCAAATGCGTGTATATCTAAATGAGTTTCATAATGTTGTTGGCCAGGGTTGCGATGGGTCCGTACTCCTAGACGACACGTCATCTTTCAGGGGAGAGCAGACAGCAGCCCCAAATAACAACTCAGTGAGAGGTTTCAACGTCATTGATCAAATCAAGTCTAAGGTTGAGCAAGTTTGCCCTGGTGTTGTATCTTGTGCTGATATTGTCGCTATTGCTGCTCGAGACTCCACTGTTCTGGCAAGTTGAAATACACATGCATACGTACACCTACGTGTTTAACCTCATAAGTACGAAAGTTGAAACTATAATTCTGCTAAATTGTTGCAGCTTGGAGGACCAAATTGGAATGTTAAACTTGGGAGAAGAGATGCCAAGAAAGCAAGCTTCTCTGACGCCAACAGTGGTGTCATTCCACCTCCATTTGCTACTCTTAGCACCTTAATCAAACGTTTCCGAGACAAAGGCCTCTCTGCCAAGGACATGGTTGCTTTATCAGGTTTGACCTCTGTTCTGATTAAACAAACCTCTTTCAATAAGTGTCTTACTTGGAAAATTTTTAAATAACAAGATTGAGGGAATAGTCTGGTGGTGGCGGTCACTTCCCTCGAGTTTTCTGGGGTTCTCATTCAAATCTTGGTTTCTAACATTGGTTCATATACATATGGTGTTGGTATTATCAGGAGCCCACACGATTGGACAAGCTAGGTGCGTGGTTTTCAGAGATCGCATATACAACCAGAACAACATCGACAGTTCATTTGCTAAAACCAGACGCGCAAACTGTCCAAGAACTACAGGCTCGGGAGACAACAAGTTGGCCCCGCTAGACGTTAAAACCCCTAATTTTTTTGACAACGCCTACTACAAGAACCTCATCAACAAGAAGGGCCTGCTTAACTCTGACCAGGTCCTATTCAATGGTGGATCCACCGATTCTATTGTTAGAACATACGGCAGCAATCCCGACGCTTTCTACTCAGACTTCGTATCAGCGATGATCAAGATGGGAGATATTGATCCACTCACTGGTTCCAAGGGTGAAATCAGGAAGAAATGTGGCAGGGTCAACTAGTTTGAGAGAATTTCTCTTGGTTTGATTGCTGGAATCTTTTCCTTTTTACGTTTCTTTTTGAGGGTAGTTCTTGTTTCTTGTCTTGTTTTTGTGTGATTTTACTTCGGAAAACGAAACAACACCTGACACTAAGTGTAAGTATTGCTCGTTTGGAACGTCCTTGACGTTTGGATTGATTCAAATACCAAGCAATAAAATGTTATGATCTCTTAATTTCTTTGGTTTTGGATCCTCAATTACTCCAAACAACTTATACACATGGCGTTGGCTTCCTTGCAAGAGCCAATCGTCGACTTCAAGATGCATTTAGTTCTTTTTGACGACTGATTTTCCTGACCATAGATTGAAGACTATCTATGATGAAGTGGGGTACATTCAATGTTTTATACAAGCGAAGCAGAGAAGAAAATAGAACGAAATAAACATAGGAAACAACAGATTAAGCAATCCAACATCTGCAAGTGGCAGACTCGATTGGCTAGCTAGGATTTTAAATGTCTAAATGAAAACTAAAGTCACATCGATTCGAGTGTTGTTTACGTGAAAATTTGAAAGCAGAACAACCATGCTGCTATTAATTGAATAATAAAGAGCTTGTTGATTGATGCTAACCTTATAATATTTTAAATTAAAATAAAATAAAAATCAATTAATCACCTATTATATTATAATATTTTGAAAATTAAGTATTTTTATTTAAATTTTCACATATTTTCATGGATAAAATTCAATTTATGTATCTGAATTCTATCAACAATAATAGGTGTGAAAATCTTAAGGACCTTGAGAGTCCATCCAAACAACCATCGAAAAGTGAAGGTTTTAACGTATCTTGTTTCTGAAGTTCTTCATAGCTGGTTCGTGCAATTGAGGATGTAGCTTCTAATTAGTTGCTGTTCTGTGGAATCTTCTTTCAATTCTACTGAGAGTTGAGACAAAATTTTCCACGTTCGGTTTGCTATCTGCCTAATCTATAAACAGGAAGGGCCAAGCCACTTATGACTTAGCTTGAATTTATCATAATGGACCACATAGTTGTCCAGTACTACAATTAGGCCAGCTTTTGAAGCAGTTATTGATGCACAGGGAATTTTTATAATCCGTTCGATACGAAAATTTCAAGACAAAACAGAACAAAAATTAGAGATAGTGAAGTGTTTAGTTGTGATGGATAGAGTAGAAAAAACTGTCTTTAACTCAAGGACAAAAATATATTTAATTGTAATAGACAGAACATAAAAATAGAAAATATTTTGTAGCGGACACAAAATTTTTGTGTCCTTATTGTCCATTCTAACCTGTAAAAACGACAACTAAACATGACGTTAGTGATCATGACAACGCAAGTATCTATATGACTCAAAGGACATCACAAAATGGGTTCTGTTTCAAGTTTTTTTCGGACTGTTTTTAATCACCACTGATGGGTACTGTGTCATCCAGTTGTACTTCCTAGTCAATGAGAGTGTGACATGGCTTATTTCCTAAATTTTCTTTGCGGTTAGACATAAGATTTCATCCCATATCTCGCAGTTCACCAGGCCTCAAACTTAACCTCAAGTTGACACATATAAGCAAAACGATATTATTTTAAAAAATGTAATTTTGATTTTATAATTTTAATTAAGAGATAAACATCTCAAGCTGGATTATTCTATTCTCAGACTCGTTACCACAAGTAGATTTCAGGCCAAGCCTCAAAAGAAAGGATCAAGTTAAGCTCGATCCAAAACATAGCATCGTTGGACAATTCATTTTCATTCCTAGTGATTTTAATTTATGAAATGTAGGAGGTGTGGACTTTTATTTCTATGATCACTTTTTTCATATATGTTGAAAGCATTCTCTTTATTAGTTAGAATACGACTGTGGTCGGGTAGGTTGTATTGGGCTCAAGCCTAGTTAAAAAGACCCATGGGTCGATCGGTCCCTTCTTCAAAGACCAACCTCCTACCTCATGGCAATGTCAAGCTCAGGCCCAGTCCACGCTCTCCTTAGCCCGTTCGCAGGTGAGAGAGTCCCATGCAGACGTGAACTGATAACCCTAGCACATGCACTATATAAGGTACTATCCTATCATAACGAAGGTACGCCACAGATAACCCTGCTCTCTTAGCTTTTACGGCAACCCTACCTTCACAAAAGAGACTGACTTGAGCGTCGGAGGGGATAATCGGGACATAACCTCCGACGTGCCTTCTTTATTTTGCAGAGATATCACCGTCGGAATCATCACAGAAGACAGCCAACTCATGGATCCAAACGGCAACGTTCAATCTCGCCAGAATCCGGCTGAACCAAAGACAATTTCGGACACAGACGTATTGAAGCTTGTGTTTATATATACAGAAAAATAACAAGATCGATAGCACGGGGGCACGGGCATATTAGAATCTATGTCCATGTTTTTGAAAAAGATAGTGAAATATACGACCTAGAATATCGCCATATCTAAGACCGTGTACATAATAATCAACTTTATATGGAAATGTATTTTTTGATGAAGTTGTAACGCTAGAAAGATTCCATATTAGAATAATGTTTTAAGTTAGAATAATTTAGTAAAGTGGCAACTTGTATAAGTCTGTATTATATGACTACATATAATTATCCTTGTATAAAATTAGTATATATATATATATATAATTTATAATCTTCAAATTATTTCTATAGAAAATCAGTTGTTATTAGCTATCAAAGATGTAAGTACACCTAATTAATCGAACCTCTTAGAAATCTTCTTATATTCTTATTGTTTTTCTTTCTATTCTATTCTTGTTAGCCTATATTTTCTCAATAAGTAATATCAGAGTATAAATAAGGTAACAATGATTTTAATTGCAAAGTTTGAAGTGGAAAAGTTCAATAAAACTGACAATTTTAAAATAAGGCAATGAAGAGTGAAGAATTTATTGATGCAACAAGGTATGCCAAAGGGGCTACAAGAGAATAAGTTGAAAGATTTGGATGAGCTCGATTAGGAATAGTTACATGCGCAATCGGTTAGAACAATAAAACTTTTACATCAAACAATGTCATGTACCACGCCATAGAGATTGCATTTGTATATATATGAAATAGAGTTAATACTTATGAAAGTCTCTCACAAATAAGTTGTATATAAAGTAAGACTATACAAGTTGAAGATGCACGAAGGAATAGATCTTGAAGAACATATCAATACATTCAACCAAATATTCAGTGACTTGTTAAAACTTGAGGTGACCATAATGAATGAAGATAAGCAATGATTCTACTTTACTCTTTACCTACATCATATGAATTTTCGATGCCTACTCTCATATTAGGTACGAAGACAATTTTTGTGAAAGACATGACTATTGCGTTATTGACTCATATCTAATAGAGATTGAATACTGGCGAAAGCTCTCAAGTTGAAGGACTATATGTAAGGGGAAACTATGATAGTAACAGGAAGAAGTATAAGCATGACTTGTCAAAGGGGAGTTTTAGATCTAACTTCAAAGGTATGAAAACAGTCTAATACTATAAGTGCGAGCAATTTGGAGATTTTAGGAAGGACTATCTAAACAAGAAAAGGCATGATGACAAGAGGAAATTTTATGATTTTTAAATTATACTAATATGCTTTACATTTTAACCCATCAACTATAGGATTCATAGATTATGGATAAAAGATTCTCACATCACACAACACTAAATAAGGATTGGTTTGTGTTAAACAAATCAAGTAACTTAAGTATATTTGTATTTAGGATGATAAAACTTGAGAAATCATCAAAATATGATAGGTTATGATCAAAATGTTTGATGTTGTCAGGATGTCATGCAATATTCGAATGTGTCATATTTGAGAAAGAACTTGATCTCTTTGGACACCTTACATGTGAGCGCTTTTGACAATATAATTGACAGAGAAATTATTAAGATGATAAATGGTGCATTGACTATAATAAAAAGGCCAAGGCTAGCAAGAAACATCCACAAACTAATAGAGAACATAGTTGTATATAAATAGGTTATTGTAGTAGAGTTAGATGATGATAGTGTTGGCTTATAACATGTGCTACTGGGTGATCTCAGTGAGTGAAAGATGACAAAAATTCACAAACGGAGCCTACTAAAGGACATCAAATACTATAAATTAGATCTTTGTATATTTTTCATGATTGATAAATGGTCTAAAATGACATTTAAGATGGACAACCACAAAATCAAAGACTTTTCAGAGGAAAGTCTCAGTGTACTTATTAAAGAATAATTTTGAGGTCTTTACAAAGTTCAAGGCATAGAAGGCTAGGTAAAAAATTAGATAGAAAGAAAAATTAAGTAATTAAGATCAAACACCAATACTAAGTATATAAGCTCGCAATTTTAGATATTCTATATGGAGTATGGAATTCTAAGATATTGTAAATTTTGGAAAATGCCATAACATAATGGGGTTTTGTAAAGGATAAATAGATTCATAACTGAAAAGGACAAGTTTTTAAAGATGAATACATGGCTCCCTAATTTTTTTAAAGTGAAAGTAGTGAGTATGGTATGTTACCTCTTCAAAAGATCACTCTGGACGTCATTGAACTAGTGCAAAGGAAGTGTGGTAAGGAAATAACATAGTCTTTCAAATTTGAAGATATTTGGATGTCTTACATACATTCATATTTTCAATGATGATCGGTTTGATTTAAAATCAAAGAAGTGTACTTTCATTCGCTACTCTAAAGGTTTAGGCTAAAAGTATATTCTAAACCTCAACATTTACATCATAATACAATTTCAATCATAACATTTTGAAGCTTTCAATTTAAGCTCTACATTTACAAAATATTCAGAATAGGCCCTAAGTAAACGAAAAATTTGACAGAGTTAAATGTCTATTAGTTAAATGTCGCGTCAATGATGACATAACATTATTTATTATTTTACTTAAAAAGTGAGTTTCACTATAATATGATAGAGTGGACCAACTATATAAAATTAAAAAATTATTTACATTAATTTGTATTGATCCCTAATTAAGGAATTCACTAATTGGAAATAGTAGCGGTCAAGAAGGATGTTTTGGTAATCTAGCGAGAGAGCAAAGTATAAAAGGATGTTGTTGTCAGTGTGGATAAATGTCTAGCACTCCAGTATATGAAATTCGTAATCTGGCACCAAAGGTGGACTTAGGTTCAGGAATTAAAGAGGCGGTACCACAAGAAAAAGTATTAAATCATTAAGGCCCAAGGTGACTTTAGGCCTAGGACATGGTCTTGAATTCGAAAAGGTTTTTAAATGTTTGGGTTCACCTTATTTGGATTTTAGTGGCTATCTGGTGGCGTGCGTCATGGAGGAGGATTCCCACTAGGACTTGTAGTTGGAGCTTCCAGATATAGCGTAGGGTGGTTTCTTAACGGTTGATTTGAGGTGGGAACTACCGACCATCCCTCACTTTAAGACGTTGCAAAGCAAATATTGATGGTTTTAATAAGTCTTTTTCTATTTAGACTAATATCATGTGAGTCATCACAACACTAGGATGCCTCACACCTTCTATTCCTTGTGAATTTTCTTTGTTCAACCAAATGGATAAGTTGGAATGATGTTAAAAAGCAGAAACAATTCTAAAGTAGAAATCTTTATGAAGGGTAACTGAAGGTAAGGCTACAAACTACATTTTTCCTTTTAGGTTGAACTCCATTACTTGTGCTTCTCCTATCCCTATATATTTTTCTCATCCTTGAATCAATAAAGCTTAACCTTAGCTTCAGTTGTCAAAGAACATTTATGGTATGATATCTTATATTGATTGTTTATTTTTTTCATTAACAGATAAAGAAAAAAATATGAGATTCATATAAACCCCATAAAGTTTTCAATTAAATAATGGGGTAATAATAGAAATCAAGAGATTGATCCTAAGTATAAGGAGGAAGGAGTTGGTTTTATGAACTCAACTTAGTGTACGTATATAAGAATGCATGTGATTCTTGCAACAAGGATAGTTCCTTACTTTTATTGCAAAAGAATTGAATTCCTAGTTAGTGAATTCCTTAATTTAGTACTAATATAAATGAATGTAAATAAATTCTTATAATTTTATATAATGGGTACCATATGGCAGAGGAGCTCACTTTTGGATTTGTAAATAATAAATAATGTCACATCAGTATTGACTTGATATTTATCTCACGAATATTTAACTCTATAAAAATTTTCATCTACTTAGGGTCTATTTTGAATATTTTGCAAGCATTAAGGTTCAAATTGAAATCTTCAAAATTTTAGGATTAAAGTTGTATTTTGACGTAAACGTTGAGGTTAAAAATGTACTTTTAGCCTAAATGTTTAAAGGGATACAAGTGTTAGGACCCAAGTAATAAGTAGGGATGTAACACTGATTAAGGAAATTATATGGAAAGGATATCTTAGGATCAACATAAACAAAGGGAACTAGATCAACTTGGAGTAGTCTTGAAAAAGGATTCTGGTTTAAGAATGATGTGAAGAGAAGAGCATATACATATTATAGTCACAAATAAAATAAGGTATACCATTAATCATGGGGGTGGTAATGGTCAGGCTTATCTCTGGCCAGGCTTAACTTAACTCTTATTACATGTAACCCGAGCTTCACGTAAAGCCAAGCATGACTCAAGACATATGATTTGAGTATACTTAGACTGTTACCAAATTTATATTCTTTTCGTGGAGATGTTTAGGTTATATTGGGTTGTATTGAGCCAAAAATATCATTCCTGATTATGTCACCAAGTAGATATAGTTGAAAAAACTCAGTATCATTCACACTCATTATAAGCAATAAGGATATAACTATTTTTCAGGATGTTGGACCCCGTTTTCGGAGCCCAACATCGAACACGGAAGCGTGATGCTTGAGCTTGGAGGGAAGACCTAGAAGTTGAAAATTTAGAAGAAAAGTCCCTCGGAAGCAA
>JAOTIZ010000008.1:5754022-5765139 GCA_027123425.1 Erythroxylum panamense | reverse complement strand
TATGATTGTGCGTACCTTTGTTCTGGGAGAGTTATACCTTATATATGCTTTTGCAGCTAGGTTTAGGTCTTTACGTAAATTTCTGTCTCTGCATGGAAGGTTTTCTCATGCTGACGGGCCGCAGGGAATGTGGTTCTGACTTGGGCCTGACGTGGCAAGTAAGAATGGACCGATCAGCCCATAGGTGGTCTCGATTGGATCTGGGCCCTGCGCGTTCGACCCGACCAAATAATAATAATAATAATAATAATACCAACCGAAGAATGAGAGTAAGAGCATCAAGAAAGAGAGAGAACAACACCGAGAAACTTACTTATTGTTACCTTAACAAGAGTTACCTCAAGAACTAAACATTTTCGACGAAGAGAGAAAAACAAGCAAACATAGCTACAATAAAAGCTAGTAGAATAGTGATCCTAAGGGTGGAACAAACTCAAATAAAGGAATGAAGTAGAACACTTCATCCCTAAGAATTATTTAATAACAAAATATAACAGAATTTTTATCAAATATTTAATAAGGCAGTACACAACAGTGGGATATCAAAAATTTGTTGAGCAATGACAAAACGTAACTAACCAAATGTTGTTCATTCCTTATCAATTGATGTGTTCTCAAACTCATTAATCACTCACCTCGTTAAACCAATCAATATTATACTTGGTTGGGTCGGCCGTGTTGGGCCCGAGCCCAATCAAAACGACTCGTGGGTCAATCGGTCTATTCTTCAAAGACCAATCTCCTACCTAATGGCAATGTCAAGCCCAGGCCCAGTCCACGCTCTTCTCAACCTGTACACACGTGAGAGAGTCCCATGCAGACGTGAATTCGTAAACCTAATACATGCACTATATAAGGTATCATTCTATCATAACGAAGGTACGCCACAGATAACCCTGCTCTCTTAGCTTTTACGGCAACCTTACCTTCACAAAAGAGACTGACTTGAGCGTCGGACGGGCTAATCGGGACATAACCCCCGACATGCCTTCTTTATTTTGCAGGGATATCACCGTCGGAATCATCACAGAAGACGGCCAACTCATGGATCCAAACAGCAACGTTCAGTCTCGCCAGAATCCGACTGAACTAGACTGCATACTATTAAACATATATAGATTTCGAGTATAATTTCTCTACTAATTAGGGTATAGCCGTATACTACTAAACATTTCTAGATTTCAAGTATTAGCAGGCTTCTAATGAGTTGTTTATATTATTATTATTGTCTTTATACATTAATAAAATTCATAATATAAATTAATGATAAAGTTATATTTTTGTTGAAGTTTTGTTGAGGCCCGGTTTTGGGGATAAACAATATTTTTGTAATCAACTGAATTTTTATATTTGATTAATATTTTTATTAATATTATGAATTAAATAAGATTTATATATCTATTTGACAACAATAAATTTGCTTTCACAGCATTCGGCCCATTTGAAGAATTGGATTTGAGAACAAGCCTCATCCGTCTACGCCGCAGTTGAACTTGAGCCTGTACTTTAAATCCAAGTTCACAGACTTAAAACAAGTCCGTCAGGTAATTACAAATGACCGAAAAAGAACTTTAAAGACATATTTTCTACTACCTCAATAATAATAATAATAATAATAATAATAATGATAATAAAATAGTGAATATAATAAGTGGTACGTTGGAAACAGAGGAGTACGAGAATCCGAGTTGTTAGGCTTAAAATGCGGGTCAAACAAGAGCTGATGATGGTATCGTTCTCTGGCTATTGAAGCAAAGCTTAAAATACTCTCAACATAAAACCCAATTTAGGTTTCCCTCGTTTTCTTCACCTAACATGAATACTACATCTCTAGAGAGGTATGTGCACACACCAAGTTTTGAGTTTTGCAATCAAAAGATTATGATTATTAACATTGTAAGCTGCAATAGAAGTAGATTCACGTCTCAAGCTTCCTAATGTATAATTTAGTCATGTAAGAGGAAACTTTAATGGTCTATACAATTTTGGGTGCAGTTGAAAGAAAAATAAGAGTTTGGTGTCAAAATAAAAATTTCCTGACTTTTTAGGTTGGAATTGCAATTTTCTAAATATTGAAAAGCGATTCTTCTTCCTTGCAAATTTCAACTTCGTATCAACACCGACTTCGACTTTCGATTCGGGTCTCTTCCAAATACCTTAAACTCGTGAAAAGTGTAAAGTCAGAGTTGCTCTCTTTTATCATACAGGAAACCTGAAAACTCCCCAACTGCCACAATACGAACATGTCCACCACCTTCATGTCGTCGAAGTCGTGGGTGATCACATCTTTGGGTTTCCAGTTGGAGAGATTTTACAGATATTTTCCTCCGTCAAAATCCAGACATTATTTGGTTGTTCTTTCATGTTTCTTATACGAAATTAAGACAAGAATTAATCTATTTTGGATCTGTCAATTTTAGATTTGACTTTTAACTTTTCATTTGGATTTAGTTTAATAATTTTTATTGTTAAAAATTAATCTGATTGGGTCGGTCGTGCTAGGTTCAGGCCCAGACTTAAATATAAACGGCCCATTTATAAATAGTGGCTGCCTACTTGAAAGGAAAGACCTAAACCTAGTAGGTAATTTTCAGATATAAATTCATTACCTCATCATGAGAAAGGTACGACTTTCGAGAACCCTAATTTTCTTTGTTCACTAGCCATCAAAACTCTCTCAAGAGACTGACTTGAGCGTTGAAGGGGCCTACCGAGAATCAACCCCTGACGTACCTTTACTGTTTTGCAGGTATCTCTTAGCCATAATCAGTCAATCTCATGGATCCGAGCAGCAGTGCCCAGCCCCAGCAAAATACGACCGAACCATAATCAATTATTATTTTTATAAATTAATCAATTTTTATAAAATAAGATAAATCAATTAATTTTTATTTTATGATTTTTACAATTAAACTTTAAATTTTTTAATGAGTAAGAATAATATTCTTAAATTATTTTTAAAATTTTAAAATTTATTTAATCTTTATCTAATTTTATGATAATTTAATACCAATTAAATTTTTTAAATCTTAAATTTCTTATATTACTAATCTTACAGTCGAGTTTTAAAAACATTTATATTCAGAATAAATTAGCAACATTAATGAGCCTGTAAATAAAAACGAGTCAGCAAAATTTCTTTGATAACGCACGTGCATGACTTGGATTAATTCCACATATATTCATGTATTATATTTTAATTAAAGTAGTGCTACAAATGTGACTTTTGTGACGTGCCTTACGAATTTGAACTCTTTCGTTGAACTATTCAATATTCCATTGTGTTCACACCTGTTAGAGGCTGGTTTCCGTAAAATTCGATATTATATATTTTAAATAAATTAAACAATAAAAATAAATTTAATCTAACTGATATTTATCATTTTAATTTATTTTTATCAAATTATTAAATAAAAATGACTTTTAAATTAGAAATAGACTTTATGTCCAAAAGAATAAAAGATGCTACTTTTCAGCCTCTATAGCTTTAAGGTCAAAAGCACCGAAAATGCACACGTGAGCTGATGCCTACAGAGAAAATTATTGTTGGCTTTCACTCGCATTCCTACCGGCTCTTATCTTCAACCCATTGAAGTTAATACTTCTCTATATCTAACTGTTTATTATTTCTTCATGTTTAAAGCCATTGACATGCTTCTTTTTCTTATTTAACTTGCCTTTTAAGCACTTCTTTCTCTAACTCTTGTCATATGTTTCGTCTCTACTCCATTTCAAGCAATATATCTCTCCCTACTTTTCGATCTAGACAGCCACCTAGCATGCTTGAATGTCCAGAGACAGGTAAAGCTATGGCACCGGGGAAAGGATAAGTACTCTCTCTTTGGCAGAAAGTTTAAGTTCAGCTTTAGCTGGTTCCAACTTAAGAGAGTTTTTATTTATTATTTCTTCCTGTCTTTCTCTCCGTGAAGTTTAGGTTTCCATAATAAAAGAAGTTGAAGTTATGCTGTTTTAATCAGATTCTTAAGCACGTAAGAATTTCTTCTTGTTGATCCCAGGGAGAGATTTGATGAGATAGGAAAGAAGGTGAAGAGAGACTCTTATGAATCTTCGCGGATGGGGAGGAGACATGAGCTAGATCCTTCTGGGACTTTGAATACTGTTACACCTTGTGCTGCATGCAAACTCCTGAGAAGAAGGTGCGCTGAAGAGTGTCCCTTCTGTCCATATTTCTCCCCTCATGAACCCCAGAAATTCGCAGCTGTTCACAAAGTTTTTGGTGCAAGCAACGTCTCCAAGATGTTAATGGTAATTTAATTAACCCAAATCCCATCTACCAATTGTTTCCTGTGTTCTGTTCCTCATGATTTCATTGTATTTACAGTTTCATCAATTTTTTGGGATTATCCAGGAGGTTCCTGAAAGCCAAAGGGCTGATACCGCAAACAGTCTGGTTTATGAGGCAAACTTGAGGCTGAGAGACCCTGTTTATGGTTGCATGGCTGCAATTTCAGCCCTACAACAGCAGATTCAAGCTTTGCAAGCCGAACTTAACGCAGTGAGAGCAGAGATACTCAGGTACAAATATAGAGAGGCTACTAACAACTTAATCTCTTCTAGTCAAGCTGCTATTATTTCTTCTTCTGGGGCTGTCTCAGGTGCTGCACATTCACCGCCAATTCTCCCTTCAGTTCAACTGCCGCCTCCACCGCCTCCTCCTCCTCCTCCTCCTCCTCCACCTCCCTCCTCTATTGTCTCCTCATCTTCATCGTCTCCTGCTTCTTCTCTATATACATCAACTAGCACAACAGGTTTTAGCTCTATTTCTAGTGACAATGTTCAATATTTTGACTGACCATTATGTGAACATTCATACGTTTGATCCATTTGAATTGGGAAATAACCTAGTTCGAATTTTGATAGCGTAGCAATGAAGTCTAATCCCATCTTATGTAATTGTTTTATCGCCTCTGCATATGATAATTGAAGATGGGCATATATAAACGCATGGTGGTTGTGATAATATCTAAGGACTAGGCGAAGTCAGAATCTCTGAATTGAGAATAATCATATCATATTTTTGTTTCTGTCATTTATGTGAATATATATCTTGATGGAGCCCATACAATCTCCATTCAGTAACTAGTAAGTGACAGCTACCTCACAACCTTAAATGTATGCATGTGGTTTGGTCTGATTTGTACAACTCTTACTCTAAAGCGACAGCTATCTACAGCCACACATGTTTGAAAGCTTAGAGGCCTGGTAATTGTTTTAGTGATATTAGTACTAACATGGGACTAGCAAATCAAAAGAAAGGAATTCGGTGTGCATCATGTATAGTTCTAGTTTTACACTTTGAAGTTTTCAATATACGATTCTGGAGTTGAATTGCACTTTTAAGTTCTATACAGTCATTGACAAGCTTGAGCCATCAGGCCAGCTTTAAAATGATAATGATACTCTATAATCTTTAAACTAGATCGTCCATGCCCATAGTGGCTAAACTATGTGAACCGTGTGTTTTAGGGTAGCTAAACTATGTGATTTTAGTGAAAAACTGATTAGCTTCTGCTCAGCTAATCTATACGTGGGATAAATAGAACAAAAATGTCTTCAGTTCTTGTTCTGTCCTGTCCACTGTAACCAGGACAATAATCTCTGTTCTGTTCACTGCAATTAAATATTTCTCTGTCTTTAATTTTTGTTCTGTCTTGTCCTATTCTGTTCTGTCTAATCCCATCTTTACATGCTGCAGACGCTAACCAAACGCTGCGTAACAGAACATTGAGCCAGCATGGTAGTGTATGTAAATTTTGTCTGCCATAATATATTTACTTATTCTGATTGTGGGCTGGAATTTATGGGATAAAAAAGTCAACCAAAGTGGGTTTAAAGGAGTCTGTAGCTTGTACACTCTAGATGTAATTATTCCAACCTTTCCTACTTTTTTATACAACTCGCCGCCTATAGATCATCATCTACCTGCACATCTCTTATGTTCTCATTCTGCTGCGGTCCTTCTTTTCTTTCTCTTTTCATTTTTCTTTTCTTCAAACCTCAGCATTGCCACGATCTGCCTCTACAACCCTTTGTTTCTTATTTCAATTCATTTTGACAATTCTTGGTCGAATTCATGAAGAAGCTGGAGCTAAAGTCGACGTCTCGATATTTAAAAAGATTTTTTTCAGATTTTTCTTGGTCACAAGGCATTGAGTTTACTTGTCGTGTTGAGCTAAATCTACAAGTGGAAGAAGCAAACACAAGAAAGAAATCTAAGATGGGAAAATAGAATGCATGTCAAAATGTCATATACATCCAAAACCTAACCCTATTCTAGTATAGCGACGGAATTTGGTTTCACGTCACCGTAGCTTCTAATATTCTCTTCTTGTCGTTTCTTCACAGCCGAGAAAACAATTATTGAATATAAAACCCTGAACCTCGTTTCAGGAATTGCCACTTGTTTTATGCACAATCTCCTATATGTCTCTGTATATCTTAGATCTCTTGAGATTTTACTTGAGGAAACAGTTCAATGTCAACTACCAGTCAAGCTCAATAAAATAAAATGGCCATATATCAGATCACCAGATGATGGCATTTACGTGGTGTGGACGAATTCTATTATATGTATTTGTCAACAAGTCAATAGAATAAGGTTACGAGATTAATATCAAGATTACTCTGTTTATTAAGGAGTGATTGTTTGTGTGTTTTTCTCGGCAAAAGAACATACACTCAGAGATTTCACATGGGTTTAATTTAGTACAGTTTTGAGCAAAGCTTTGACAATAGCTTCATGGTCACATGCAGGGCTATGTTTACTAAACACAAGCTCGTTACTACAGCTTTCACGATAGAAATATACTGGAATCGATTTTGTTTTAGAATTTTTACTTTAGAAGATCATCAATTAGTTTCTAAATGAACTTACAATAATAAAATTAAGGATAAAAGATAAAATTCTCTTGTAATTTAAAAATAAATAAAAAATTCTCAATTTTTAAAGTTTTCAAATTTCTAAAAAACTTTTCTTAAATTTTAGTTTACAATAATGACGAAATATACACAATATGGATATTAGATGTGGATTAATCAAGTGTTATTTATATTACGATTCAACTTAACTCTAAAATTTGAACCAATCTAATTAAATCTGACTCAAACTAATAATTTATTATAATTATCTTAAATTATTAATTGAAGTCGAGTTTAATTTATTTGAGTCAAATTTAAGAACTTAGTTGAGTTATCATATTAGTGATATCTGATTAATTCACATATGATATTCATACTATATGTATTTTATCGTTTTTTTCTTAGCTAAAATCTAAGAGAAATGATTTTTTAGAAAATTAAAAACTTATAATTTTTTAAAATTAAGAGTTTTTTTTTCTAATTTTTACTTTGCATACTTAAGTGAATTATGGAAGTACAAAATGTGGACTTATGCATTACCAACTTAACTATCCTTAATTAATTTTGTAAGAAGGTAACTAATTAGAAGTGTGGGCAACAATTATCCTTAATTAATTTATTACAAGTTTTAAGAAGGTGATTAATTAGAACTAAGGACACCTTAAACCTATATATTACAGTTTGATTGATCATATTATTTGAATAGGTAATTTTAATTTATTAACTAATTTATCCAAAATATATATGTTATGAACTATTATATAGACTAAACTGTTTATGTAACCACAATTTATGTGAGGCCATGTTGTCATCGCATGATGGATTTGCAAGCTATAATTGAGTCCAAATGAATACTTGTTTCTTCTACTCACAAAATTACAGACTGAGCTTGACGATCCATTTCTTAGAAATAGTTCGAAATGCGATGAGAACATTTTCACATGCCTCCACGAGACGACTTAATTAATATACTACTTAAACAATAATTCGCATCTCTTTTAAACACGAAATTTAATTGCCCTGTTTGAGTGGTCACCGCTAATCTTAGAATAATTAAATTTTATTTGACTTTCATAGAGAGTACTTTCTAAAAAATAATTCATCGTCCATCTTGAAGGTACGTGCTATTTAAATATCATGTAACAGAAAAAGTGTTATAGTTAATTAGTTTTACATACATCCTTAATCATGTTGTCAAAAAAAGAAAATTCATACACTATATCTATATCTGAAAAAACAATATTTTTATTGTTTTGGACATTATAATAAATTCACACACACACACATACATATGATTTAAGACTTCTTAAATCATTCTTATTTAAGATGTAATACTTATGTGCTATGTTTTTAATTAGAGTTATAATCTTAACTTTTGTTAAATTCAATATCTCTAAATTTTTATGAGAATATTCAAAGAAATACTAAGATGTAATACTTATGTCCTTATAATTTTTTTAAAATCATGCTTTTTAAAATTATTTTATACATAAACAATTAATATTAAACAGTTGATTTTATCAAACATCTTTAAATAAACAGATGATGTCATCTGCTGGTCAAATCAGCTGATATAATCTGCTGTCAGCTAATAACTAGTATAATCAACTAACAGTTAATGCAATCCGTTGATTACCAAATAAGGCCAATATTTTTTTAGTTAATATGATTTTTGAGGTAGTCTCATTAAAGAATTGCATAGTCAATAGTTAATTCTTGAGAAGATAATTAAAGATTTTTCGTTAAATATGTAATCTTATAAAAAAGACGAGATTTAGGACATATTTAAATAAGACATCATCACATCACATTAATCAAATGTGAAAAGATTATACTTGAAAATGAAAGAGATAAGACGAAGAGGCCAAAGAATTAAAAAGAGGTGATCAGGAACGATACATGCCTAGTATAAATTACGGAGGACTTAACTCTTAATATAAAACTTTGGCGAACTAAAATGAAAGTAAAGATAGAGGTTTTTAATCATTGTCTTTCGATTTTTGTGACTTGTATTAGCATTAATTTTTTTTTAATCATATTAGTTTTTTTTCTCTCTTACAATTGTTTCTTTGTTTATTTATTTATAATATATTTACTTATATTTATCTTTATATTTATCTTTACCAAATTTGATGAGTCTACAGGAAATAACCTTTCTACTAATTAAGAATAAGATTTTATATTTCTATACCTCTTTAGACTCTACGTTTCAACAAAATTCTTACTAAATTCTTATTATTATTGTTGTATATTCTCTATAACGATTATTCTTCGATTTTATAATTGCATAAAACAATTTAAAATGTGAAAAGAAATACACTCGCAATTTTTTTATGCTTTAGTAAATGAAATTTCCGTAAAACCTATATAATATAGTCGAACGTCTTGGTAAAGAACAAAAATTGAAGAGATACAGTAACTTATAGCTAACTTTTATTCATTCATGCGTGAGTTGAACTTCAGCATTGATGCACGTAAGTTAATAATTAGTAACGACTACCATTGAAAGAAACTGATAATTAGACACAAAACCTTGGTTATTCTAATAGTAGTCTTTAAACAATACCTTAATCATAGATGGATAGCGGCATTTAGACCTTGCATTGGCTCCCCGACCAATTCCAAAGCACAAAATAGAGACAGGGGTTTCACTACATCGGTGTTCCTCGTCCGCCATCATTCTTGAGACACTTGACTTTCTAGGGCTTAAAGTTCCGTAAGGTTCTCTGTATTCTGTATCCATTGATGTCGAGTTAGAGGAGGATGTGGAAAATGACGGTGACCAGGAAGAAGATGAGGACAATAAGGAGCTAGGAGAAACTTGAAGACTTGCTGTTTTTGTAGCACGCTTGGAGAAGATGGTGGTCAGAAGATTGTAGGGTTTGGACAGTTTTTTAGCACTGGTTGTTCCTTTCGGAGTGTTGCAGAAGTAGGATGGTGGTGGCGTCAGTGGAGGAAGAGAGCTGTTTTCACGGAACTTAACCTTAGGAGTTCCAGGTTGAGACTCCCATATGAATGGAACTGAGACAGTTGCACCTCCATGGTCGTCCTCTGCAGAGAAGTGAGGCATGGAAGCGTGACTTGTCATCAGTGGCTTAGAGTTAGAGCAGACCTTGGTCGCATCTCGTTTGATCTTGAGAGGTTCTAGCCGGGGAAGGTTTGAACTATCTCTACGCATTTTAACTTGTGCCTACTGATGGAGGAGTTGAAGGCAAGCAAGGAGCGAATTGCTGGTTAAGGAGTGAGTATGTGACTTTAAGACTTCATAGGTTTCTATAACAAGGAAACATTAAACAAAATAACAACCGGAGAAGATGTATCCAACTTTCATGTTGAAGTCACGTGGAGGTACATGTATGGATCCTTCGATCATGTATTAACTAATTTGCAACAAAGAGGTGTACCTTGGACCGAGACTTTTAATTAATTTTATCAAATGAAAAAGCTTGACGTGAATTTTAGGTTCAGTTTATTGGAATGCATTAAAGCTATCTATACAATCATGATAGAGTACAAGAAAAGTGCATCCAATCTACGTTGTTGCTTATAACTGCGAGCAATGGGGTTCTAAGTTGATCAAATATGAGATTACACAAAAACACGGAATTTAGGTTCAAAGAGCCAAAAAGAAGCTTGGATAGATAAAGGAGTTTGCACACGAAATTCACTCTCACGGCTTTCTTTTTCTACTTTATAGTGCACGAAAAGTTGTCCATTGTTGACCTTTCAGTTATTAATTGCAGTGACTTGCACAAATTTTAATTAAAGAAAAGGGTTTTGATATCAAAGTGTAAGAGGTTAAGATCACTTAAAATGTATATATGATATAAGGATTGAATCAACTGATGTTTATGTTTGGTGAGGAGTCCTCACCGGAGAAAATGAAGGCATTCATATAATCGTGATTAGGGTCAACGTAATTACTTCTTTTTCTTCAATTTCCCTTTCACACTTGTGTATGAAAATGATGTGGTAACTCTACACTAATATATGTTTTAAGTGATCAGTAAGGGGTTATCATTGGGGCGGTTCTCGTCAATTAAGTTGACATATTATGTAGCGCTCTTTTACCGTAGGGTACATACTGGGACGTCCGTAGGTCGTTTCGACACATAACCTACGATAAGAGTGCATCACGAGCAAACCCAACTATATTCCTTTACATGGCATCAAAACTAAAAGCATTAATACTGAAATTCACTATTCTTTGAAACCAAAATACTTTCTCATTTCATTTC
>JAOTIZ010000008.1:5713388-5753922 GCA_027123425.1 Erythroxylum panamense | reverse complement strand
CAATTCAATCAATTTATTCACTTTGATTTTTCCACAAAATTTTCCAAATTTCAATAGCTCAAACTAAAACAAAATTTTCTAAATCATGTCTTTAATTTAGGGAGCCATTTAGACAGTCGTTGCCAGTACCGAAAATCTCATCGGTACTCACTAAGCAATTTTATACATAATACTCTTAAATCACTCCAATCTCATTTTTCATACTCAATCTCACATTTTTCACTAAAATTTCACTTATAGACACATATGCCGAGAATTGTCACGAGTGTACAATCATATCCATATGGAGGCCAATTTAAGCATGTAAAGAAAAGCACATTCGCAATCTGATCCAACCTTACCATTTTACCCTTTCCATCAGTGATGGGATGTTACATACTAACAAAAGGGTATTTCTGCACCATTAATAACCATAGAAGATCCTTAATGATAAGAATTATAATTGCTTTAAACTATTTTAAAATTAAAAATATAAAATAATATTTTTTAATTAAGTCTAATTCTGAATTGTCCAATTTCAAGCTTGCCCGAAACTTAACTCCTCTAAATAAAACTATGTTGTTTTGTTTTAAAAAATTAAATCTCAAATTAATCTAAATTTGATTTAACCCATAAATTAACTGATTAAAAATACTTAAATTTGAACTTATTGGTCAATCTATTGTTATCCTTACTTAATAGCTTGCATTTGGATGGTTTGACTTGAAATTTAAGCTTCTTTTGGGTTACGTATGTGAATCTCAAGTGTTGAATCTGGCCCATTAGTCGAAGAGTCTAGGGCCTCTTCAGCCATCTAAAGCTTTAACAATCTTGGAAGCAAAGGAAATTGCCCAATCTGTTTTTCTGTTAACCAAATCAATTCCTAAGATTAAACTATGATAAGTTTTATCTAAATAAATAGTATTAGTTATTGACTTACAATTATAATTAATCTAATTTAATATAATATTTAATTTATCATAAAATCTTAAAATATTTTGAAAATAAAAATTTAAATTGATAATTTTTAAGATATATTTAAAACTGTAAATATCTTGAAAGTACATCAATTTCAAAATTAAAGACTTATTTATGAAATAATTTTTATAGTATAAAATATTTATTTTTAATAATATTTATTTTAATAATTAAAATGTATAATTTAATAAAATAATTATTTATTTTGTAACATATATTAATATTTATCAATAAATATTAGAAGATATTATAATTAATTAATTAATTAAAATTTATTTATTAAGTAATTTATCTCTCTTAATTTTACTTCGTAACTATATTGATGTTAATAAATAAATAAGTTTTTTTTATTTTATTAAAATAAAAATAAAAATAAAAATAAAAATCACAACCAAATGATTCCTTAATTTAAACTTACTTATAAATTTGTTTGTTTTATGAAGAAAAACAAGAAAAGGCATCAAGAAAGAGATTGGACATTTAGTTACAAATATTTTGATTCGTGAAATTCTCATTCATTTAATGTTGTTGCAAATTATTCTCTTAAAATTTAAAAATTAGAATAATAAAAATATGAGATATTTAATTACAATAATTAACTTCAAATTCTTGTTGAATAAAGCTTTTATAAATTAAAATAAAAATTAGTCTTTATTTAATAATATATATTTTTAATTAATTTTTTTAAAATATATTTATATTTTAAATTCTTTAATTTTATTCGATTTATACCTAATTTTATAACTGTCTAATATAAATTAATTCTGTTACAAAAACATGACGTTAAACTACAACGGCCCCATCTTTATTCTATAATCCAAACCTAATTATGAGCTTTGAACTAGTACCAGTCAGCTAATGTGCTCCTAACCATCCTTTCACTTTCTTTATTAAAGTAATCATCTTAAGTTAAAATCCTATGTAATGGTGGGGACTCACACCATGAGATAATTAATTAGATAAAGAAGAAGAAAGTATTAGACAATAAAATATTCAAAGATCTTTACTTTTATAAAGCTTTTTCAATTGTTAAACCGACATTTCTCTTTTTATTTCTTTTCCAATTCCACATGTCTATACTTCTCAGAAAATTCACTGAAGTTTTGAATGAAAGGAAGGAAATTGGATTTTGCCCTTTGTCGATCTTCTTCTTCGATCCCCTTCGTTTAAAATTCTTCAAAAGGTAATCACTGTTTCAACTGTTTTGTCTCTGCGATTGTATTGATGTTCAATATTCAGCTGTGGCTTTGTTTTTGGTTGAATTTTTGTTCTTGATTCTTGTTTGAACTGTTAGGTCGTTCTTCGTTGCCCTTCTCGTTTGATTGTTCCTTTGTCTCCTTGTCTTTCTGTTCTTCGAGTTGTAATACAAATTTGAAAAGTTGCTGCTTTTATGTAGTTGAAACTGTAAGAAGACACACAAGTCTTTTAGCAATTAAGGTTACTCTTTTCTTTTCCCTTTTTGTGAGATTGTTGCCCCCAGTTTTTCTTCTTATTCACAATATTCTAAATTTAACAGGCAAAGCATCTGAGTTTCTGCGTAGTTCTAAAGAAAGTCAAGTCTCTAAAGTTCAGGATAATAGTGTTTGAGCTTCTTTCTGATCCAGGCTTTAAAAGTTGTTGGTCTGCTGAAATCCAATCAGTAATCTGTTTGAGCGTGAATTTGAGCACCCTTGAATTGGAAACGGAAGGCTCAGGGAATGCTGCATGATGTGTCTTACTCTTCAGAACACCGTCCTTGAAATCGATGAGGTTGTGGCATCTTTGGTGATGCCCTTGTTCATCCTCGATGAGACTGGATTTTTCCATCGTGCGTCATCTGCATCTTGTAGCCAAAAGCACCATGCCCCTATCACTTGTCAAGTTCCTCTTGTTTTAATGCATGATCTGTGTGAAGACGGTTGATTTGCTTGTGACATCGTCTTTTAGTTGTTTGTGAATAAAGCTGTGGATTGGTTGGGGCGTATAGTTCTGTTATTGTATTAGTATTTGTAGCGTAGGATGGAAAGTAAGCCAAGTGTGTTGACACAAAGGTATGAAGTTGGGAGATTGCTTGGGCAAGGCACCTTTGCTAAGGTTTATTACGCTAGGAGTATCAAAACAAACCAGAGTGTGGCAATTAAAGTGATTGACAAAGACAAGGTTTTAAGGGTAGGGCTTGTGGATCAGATCAAAAGGGAAATATCTGTGATGAGAATGGTTAGACATCCTAACATTGTGCAGATCTATGAGGTCATGGCCACCAAAAGTAAGATTTTCTTTGTTCTGGAATATGCCAAAGGTGGTGAGCTTTTCAATAAGGTAGCTAAAGGAAGGTTGAAAGAGGATGTTGCAAGGAAGTATTTCCAACAGCTGATCAATGCAGTTGATTTCTGTCACAGCAGGGGTGTTTACCATCGGGATATAAAGCCAGAGAACCTATTGTTGGATGAAAATGAGAATCTAAAGATCACTGATTTCGGTTTGAGTGCCCTTGCTGAATCTAAACGCCAAGATGGACTACTCCATACAACATGTGGAACACCAGCCTATGTTGCTCCAGAAGTCATCAACAGGAAAGGCTATGATGGAACCAAGGCTGATATTTGGTCTTGTGGGGTGGTTTTATTTGTCTTGTTGACAGGTTATCTCCCGTTTCATGATTCAAATTTGATGGAGATGTACAGAAAAATTGGCAAAGCTGAGTTTAAATGCCCCAGTTGGTTTCCTACAGATGCTCGCAGGTTGCTGTTCAAGCTTCTAGATCCAAACCCAAACACCAGAATTTCCATAGAGAAGATTAAGGAAAGCTCTTGGTTTAGAAAAGCATTGAACCTCAAACAAATTAAACCTGAAATAGAACGTGATGATACAGCTAATCGTGATAGGAATGCTACTGGTCCTTCTGAAAATGGCAGCGAGACTAAGCGGGAATTAGCCAAACCTCCTAGCTTAAATGCTTTTGATATCATTTCTCTTTCTGCTGGGTTTGATCTCTCTGGATTATTTGAGGACAACTCTGTAAAGAGAGAAGCAAGATTTACTTCCAGGGAACCTGCCGCAGTCATCATCTCTAAAATTGAAGATATGGGAAAGCATTTAGGACTGAAAGTGAGAAAGAGGGAAGCAGGTTTGATGAGAATGGAAGGACTTGAGGAAGGTAGAAAAGGGCCTTTGTCTATCGATGCAGAGATATTTGAAGTCACTCCGACTCTTCATTTGGTGGAGTTTAAAAAATCTAATGGAGATACGCTGGAATATCAGAAGATGATGAAAGAGGATATAAGACCTGCTTTACAAGATATAGTATGGGTTTGGCAGGGTGAACAAGAACAGCAAACACAGGAGCAGCAACCGGAACACCAGTTAGAAGAACAGCAGCTAAAGCGATGAAGGCAGCCTGCACCAATTTCTCTCGACATCTTATACGTATTAGATAAAGTGCACATTTTTAACTTTGTTCTATTATCTGTGAGTTTTTCATCATACTGCATTGGTATATTCTGGCTGATTAGTTTTTCTTCTATGCGTAAAATCAATTTCTGAATTTTTGTGTGTATAGTCTTTGTGACTTTCAGTTTTGTTGTGTTTCCGTTGCACTTGTGTTGAAAACTTATGGTTATTGGTTGAGTGTTTAATAATAGAATGTGATGTAATGTAACACAGATTTATCGTTTAAAAGGAGATTTTATAATTGAATGAAATTGAATGAGATAGAAATGGAGTGTTTTATGTTATGTTCTATTATATCCTAAACAGTGAAAATGAGAAATTTTCAATTTGAGGAGTTTAAGATGATACGTAAATTAATAAATATATATTATCTAATATACATTTAATAATTTTCATAATATCAATTATTTCGTACCCTATCTCAATAACAACTAACACAACACTATAATATTTTTATATAATTAACAATAAATTGTATATAGTTAATAATAAAATAAAAAATATAATCTTTAATTATTTGTCAGTGTTATGACATATTTTTGATAAGTCACAAATATATTTCTATATAAATAGATATAAATAAATTATTTTTAAATATAATTCAAATATAATAGAATAATATTTAATATAATAAAGTTCATTAGATAATTAATAATAATATTTTTATATAATTAATAATAAATTGTATATAATCACTAAAAATTATTAATGAAAAATGTAAAATATAAAAAAAATTATTGTTTAAGTCTGATTTTAATTGTTTGTCAATAAGTCACAAATTTTCGTTGTTTTAAAACTATTGCATTCAACTATTTGTGCAATTTCATTTCTAAATTGTGTGGGAATGTTATATAAGGATGTAATAGTCATTTATTATATATTACATTTTATTCTATCTATCTTTTAAACATTTCATCACATTACATTGTGAATCATTTCATCTTTCTTAAATAACTTTTCGTTATATTACATTTCATTTTATTATAAACAATTTCATTTTGTTACATTCCGTTTTATTAATTAACATCCAACCAAGTAGATACTTACGGATCTGCGAGTTATATAATCTGCATAAGAAGGATAGTCCTCAACTTTCTCTGCCTTTCCTTTTGAAACATGTCCTAAACTTTTTAGGGACCTGGTCAAACACTATCTATCTGGAGTCTTAAGGAATTCATCCTGGAGGTAAGCATTAATCAAGGATTGGCAGAATCTTTTGGATGATGGATAATCAACTTCTGTTAAAGGAGATCTAAGGTTGTGTTCTAATAGTAAGGAAGCATTTCGCACGTCATGACGGTGTGGTTTAGGATACTTCCAAGTAGTGGTTGGAGTGAATTCATTTTCTTGGCATCCACCAGGCTTTGTAAAGAAAGATTACTTTATTTTGATTTTTTCAGGACAGCAGAGAAGGAAGATTCTTTCATTTGACATTTAAAAAAATATAGGAGTTTGTTTTGATGAATGATTAAAAATTTCGTAGAGAGTTGATTCATTTTCATTTTTTTTAATATTTATTGTCAAAAATTAATTAATTTAAAATTTTATAAATTAAATAAATCTTAAATTTCTATTTATAAGAAAAGTCTCCCTTAATATTTATTAAATTTATAATAATTAATATTTGTTAAAATTTTATTTGATGTATTGCCCATTTTTAAAATTTTTTATTTTAATGATGAAGTTGACTGTTTATCACTATTTTGTGGCTTGCCATGCTTCCAGCTGTCTCACGAAGACCCGAGAATCAAGGCCCCGTGTCTTACGCTGATGCTTTTATTTATGCCTTTGACTTACCAAAGCATGACGTTGTTGGAAATTAAAAGAAGTTGAGCTTTTCTGATTTTTTTAAAATAATTATTATTTTAATTGAATGTTATCTTTTCCTTTCTGTCACATCATCACTGTTAGCGGCAACCCACCGATTACCGAACCCTCCTTCATCTCATTCTCTCTCCTCAGTCCACTCTACGTGTCAATTGTTAAACGGATACTAAGCTCGGAGAAATAATAAAGAATAGAAATTGGTCTATGTGAGGATCACACTTTTGCACGTTTTTCAATTTAGAAGTTACAAGGAAAGAAATGCTTGTTTATAGAACGGTAATCCTTTTTTTTTTAAATTATATTAGATATCCAGACTTAGTTGGACTAATCCTAATTCTCTAAAATCCCATCTTAAGAGCCTTAGAGGATGTAAACTTGAAACCCTAAAATCTCTCAAGTTCCTACGTAGCCTGTACACTTCTACGCATGAGGAGTCTTCACATATTTTATTGTTCAGCTGATGATTGATCACTGACCTCTCCTTGCTCAACATCAAGTTCTCATTAGCCCTCAGGTTCTCTAGTAGCTCCAACTCTCACACTGCCGTTAGAAACGAGTCGTCCATAATTGATCCGATTAAGGAGCTTTGCTTAGGGGACTAGAGGATCATCAACAGAAACATTTCCTATTTCTCCTTCTTTGGTGTGATTTGAACTCAAAACCTCCTGGAAGGAAGAGTTTTAAGTGAGGAGCTGAAACTATTTAGGTCACTCCTACTTGTCAGGGTATTCCTATTTTTGTGAATTCCTATTTTTGTGATTATTGCTAAGGAAGTTAGAAAAATGAGAGGAAGGCCTGAAAATAGAGTAGGGTGGGATGTTATGTATCTTATGCAATTTAGAGGATGAAATCAGAGACCACTTCTTCTTTGAATGTTTCTTTTCAAAAGAAATATGGGCAAAAATTTCTACTCTATGTGCCACTGATTTCAACTATGGTAGACTCACAGATATCATACAAGATTTACCTAAATTGAACATTTCAAATTATGATAAGGTTATTATATTACTATCGGTGGTTACATGCTTCCAAGTTATCTGGAAAGTGATGAATAGTAGAAGGTTTAAAGATCAACTTACTTCAATAATCTCTTTTATAGAACTCACTATTGCTAGCATAAAGGAGCAAGTGATCATCAATCAGTTAAACCTATACTATGGTAGGAGAATGGCCCTTGTATAGAGAATAAAGCAATAGCCATTTTAGATATTTCTAAATAACTAGTTACTCAATCCATAATACATAAATGAAATCCAACCACAGTTCACAAGATTGTACAAGCAGATGTTTCTTTGCAGTTCTAAGGAAATTGAGATATTGTTCAATACTGACACACCTGGAAATATTCCCCCTATTTTTGGGTTGAACTTAGCATGAAGAACATTGCTATCTATCCACACCTCTGTCATCAATGGATAATTGTTCAAACAAAGTTTAAATAGTGTTTAAATCGCATACCTGTTTAGGGGATGCGACCTCCTCCCTGTTCTCTCTTTCTGGGTAGACTATGAAGTCCCTGTAAATCTTTAAGAAAACAATCCCAGACGAGTGGAACTCATATTAGCCATATCCATTTTAACAAAAGAGATCGATTGAAGAAGGAGTAGAGTAAGTTTACAAAGAAGGAATCAATACTGACCTGAGTCGTGATCTCCATCACTGGATAGTCCCCGAAGAGCTACGCCCTCAAAGAGTTTTCTCCCTCCTCTGGAAATAAAGCAAGCTCTTAATGATACATAAAAAGCCCTAATCCCAAAAGGTTGTTTGAGATGGGGTCGGTACCTGAGAAGAGTAACTGGTTGAGCGAAGAACAGAGAAGAGGTTGATCCTTGGAGCCACTGCAAGCATCGTCACTAAAGCATAGAGCATCTTCAATCGTCCAGCTTAATCGAGTAAAAGTTTGAAGATTCGAGAAAGGCAAGGTTCGTTTTACCCTAATTGACAAACGTTAGGCTTTTTGTTCATCGTTTATGCTAACTTCTTGTACTCAGTGAATCAAGTGGTCTATCCCACGTGGGCGAGACCACTTTCCAAATGTAAACTTCTCTAATTTTTAATGAAATTTTTTAATTTCTAAAAAATCATTTGTTAAACATCAAAACTGATGTTCCAGTCACTCTGACATGTAAAATGAATAATACACTACCTAGCGTAAACTACATCTTCTTAATAATGGAACATATAATGTCAAGTACTACTCTGATGGCACTTCTTCATCTCTAGCGATTGATTCTCTATGGTAACACCTGGATTGTATTGTTCTTAGGTGGTTGTATGGTTCAATTTCTGATGCCTTGCCTAAAATGGTTATTAAGCCAATTGCTATTGCTCATAAAATATGGACTGTCATTGAAAACTTGTTTCGGGAAAACAACAAAACCATAATTGTTAAGATGGACGCTCGATTTTGAAAATTTTAACAAAGTTAATCTCTCCTAGATTATTGTAGAGAACTAAAAACCATGACTAACGCTCTCAATAGTCTAGATCGTAATATTTTCGATGACATACTCGTCCTTTAAACTCTTTAAGGTCTTCCTAATGACTACAATACACTCACTAATCTCACCCTCTTCAAAAACCTTTCCTATCATTCCTTCACACTCGCTCTTTCCGTCTAAAAACTGCTTGAGAATCTAAAACAATGACTACTTCCTCGCCCTTCTTTGCTCTCCTCATCGTCAGCCCCAATATACTGGGGCTAAAATGGGTAGCCTGTTGCCTTCTCAACGCCCAGGATTATTACTGTTGGACAATTTTGTCCTTTCATATAAAATTGGACAACTATTAATTGCATTGTTTAGTTTTTAAATAAATTATAGGTTAATTTACGTAATTTGATCAAAATAAAGATAACAAAGTGGTCCAATAAATAATATAAATTAATGAGTCGAAGCCTGGTTAGAAAATGAATCCTCATTAGTATGGATTAGACACATATCAGCCATGCGATGGGAAGGCCCAATATGGAAATTATATATAAAGGTTAAGGTCTCCCGCAGTTGCTCATATTAATCGTAAGCATAAGGATACTCTGACTCATTAAGAGAGCTTACGTATTGAAAAAATTGTAGAAAGACCTAAATCTCGTGTCTGGAAATACTTTCCATAAAAGTCCTGGGAGATTCATGATCGTTTGGAGCTAGAAAATGACATCGGAATTAGAGATGGAACCGAAATCAGGTATTTTGCATTACCTTCATCTTTAATCCTTTCATATATGATCCCAAGTACATAATAAAGTCTGTACTATGTACTACATTTGGTATAAGAGAGGTTACGTGATTGGATTGCCGAAAATGAATGTTTTTCAGTTTTTCATCTCATATAGTTTTTCTCAAGTTTTGATTTATTTTTTAGTTTTTTACATATATAATTACGTAAAAGTGGTATATATAAGCCTAGCTATGAAAAATGGGTCGAACGAAGCAAAAAACGACATCTTGGGATGCTGACAATTGCCTCCAGCGTCGATGCGTGAGAAATCGTCAGGTGCGTGCACTTTGTTACAATAGCCGTGAGTAGCGGCGTACGGTTGGCACATGCGGTGTACTCGCTAACCACTACTCATACAGTTATCTTGTGCTCACTAGTCATACAATTAGATTCGGTGGATCTAGATCTTTGTATCATGCCTATACAGGAATAGTAACCCATATCTGTATACATAGAGGTCCCTAGGATACAAGATCTAATACAGTTAAATGAATCCACTAGAGTGAAACGATCTTCTATCCCATTTGATTACATAGATTATTAGGTGTACAGGGTTATGCTATTACACATATTGCGAATCCGTTTACTTTTACAAAAGTTATTTTGAACCTAGTGTGGATGTGTGGTGGGATGCAATGAATGACAAGATGCAAGTCATGGAGCATAGTAAGGTTTAAGAACTAGTTGGCATCAGTACTGCAAACTCGTCAATTGTAAATGAAATTTTAAAACCTAAAGGATTATAGGATAAAGTTCAGCAGTTTATGAGCTCGCTAAGTTGCCTAATGGTTCATTCAGAGAGAAAGGTTAACTTTATGTTACCTTTTCTCTCGTATCCTCGGAGGATACATTTTGAGTGATTAAGACAATTGTAGCTCATGATAATAAAGAGTTACATCAGATGGCTGTCAAAATCACTTTTCTGAATAAAGACTTTTATAAATAGGTCTATATGGTATAACCTGAAGGATTTCAAGATCCAGATAGAATTGACATAGTTTGCACACTAAGCAGATCAATATATGGTTTATATCAAACCTTCCTAAAAGTAATGCCTTACATTTGATGAGGATGTAACCTCTTTCAGCTTCATGAAAAATAAAGTTGAAAAGATGCTTGTACTATGAGGTTAAGGGGAGCAAAGTTATCTTCGTCAAATTACTTGATCATGTTGTATGAGATTAAGCAATTTTTGGTCAAAAACTTTGGCATGAAGGAGCTTGGTGTAGCATCTTCTGTCCTAAGTGTTCAGATTCGCCATGATAGATCTTGACACTTATCAGACTTCTCATAGAATGCAATCTAGCCAGTGTTAAGATACTAAAAGGAGTTAAGGATTATATGTTAACATATAGCACAGTCAACAGACCAAACCTTATACGAAATTCAGAATCAGATTTTAGCTATGTGTCTGGATAATTGAAAGTCCACTTAAGGTTACAATTTTAAGTCTGCAGATGGTATAATGTCCTGGAAGTGTGTCAAGTAGATATAGGTAACTTTCTTGACTATACATGCAGGGTGCATGCTATGGGGCTACTTCATATACGGTTTAGCTCATAAACTTAATTTCTGAGTTGTATGTGGATAATTCAGTGGCTAGACCCATTTTGCTGTACTGTAATAATCTTCTTGTCGTGTTGTTTAATAACAACAAAAAATATCAAAGTGTAGCATCTAAAGATCAATTATTTGGCCATAAAGGAGTTGATATGGAAAAGTGACATTAAGGTTTGGAGCATTTAAAGACGAAGGAACTATAAGTTCCTTTAACTAAAGGATTTCGCCCACTTGTGTTTGTGACACAAGTATACAATATGGATGTTTTGACGTCTGTAGATACTATTAGTTAGGGGATCGTTATGCTTGCTCTATGTACATTTATACATTTTAATGTATTATGACAATATGAGGGTTCATCAATAGGGATGATCATCGTTTATCTTCAGTAATACGTGGTATCATACATTGTCATAATACGTATGAAAGTCTTAAGATTTGTGTCAATCTTAAGTATTTAAAGGTCATGGGACATATATACAGATTGACCTCATGTTTATTTCATTTATACGCATACAGTTTTTGTATGGATATCCATGAATTTAGCATGATATAGGGAGATATAAGTTTTTAATCCAATAAAGGTTCTCTCATATTCCCAAGCAAACCCCCTCTCACTACCACCTCTTCCACGATGTCTTTATCTCATATTCCTAAAACATTTCACCAAGCCTTAAAAGGACTCGAATTAGCACACGACAATGTTGGATGAATACAATGCTTTGATTAAACATAGAACCTTGGATATTGTGCCTTGCCCCTAATACTATTGTGGTTACTGGCAAGTGGATTTATAGACAAGTTTCGTTTTGAATGGTTCCTAGAATATTATAAGGCTTGATAGGTGGTTCGAGGAAATAACCCGTATATGAGACTTTCAGTCTCGTGGTCGAAACCCGGCTCTGTCTGCACTGTACTCAACTTGGTCGTATCGCCGTCTTGACTTATTCATCAATTGGACGTTAAATTTAATAATACTTTTCTTTAAGAAATAATTCATCTTTTTTTAATTACTTTATTTTATGAGCATTTATTTATTTAATAAATGAGACTCATAAAAATTAGGTAAATGCAAGTCGTTATACAGTGGTAATGTAAAGCCAATATACAAGGAAAACAATTCTCCCAAATCCCCTTGTCAAACAATAACTATTCATATCGTAACTCTAATATTATGATTATAGGTATAGTTATGGACAATATTGATTTTATTCTTGTCTGTCTTTCTCGGGGTCATTTTAAAAAAGTTTTCGTGTTTAATAAATAAATGATCAAATCTATTTTTGACAAATTGAGAAATATTTGATTGTTTGATTATGTCTGACTGTTGATAATTAATCAACTAATTGAGTTAGTGTAATGCTCGTATAAGGAGTGTTTTCTTCCAACAATTGAAAAATTAAGGAATAAAAAGACGATTATACGTAAAAGTTTTTACAAATACTCAAGTTGCCATTTTTTATTATTGTTTTTCTTTCACCAAACACTAGTACGTTAAACTTCAACTTGATTAATAATGTAATATACTAAAAAAGTGAACTTCAAATTGATTAATATAGAAAAAGAAAGTAGTAGTAGAAATAATAATAGTATATTTATATTATTATTATTATTATTATTATTATTATATGTTTTTTAATAGAATTATAAACTTACTTTTTGTGAAATTAAATATCTAAAATCAAAATTTTTATGAGAATATTCAAATAAATATTAAGTTATAATATTTATTTCCTTATAATTTTTTAAAGTAATCTTCTCGTAAGTAATTTTATCAAACATTTTTAAACAAATTGATATCTGTTGGTCAAATTAACTAATATTATCTACTAATTAAGCTAACTGTTGATGTAACCAATTATCTACCGATTAACAAACAAGTCTTAAAAGTTATTATTTATTAATTTTTATTAATATTAATTAATTTTTAAATATTATAAATTATTACTTGGTGTATAGAAATAATTTAAACAATAAAAGTTATCAAAATGATAATCATAAAATCGAAGCGTTGTTAAACATTTTGCATAAATGATGACTTTAATAACTTTTTAAATAAAGTACGTTATTAAACATGAAAATAGAATTGAAGAATATTCCTATTACATATTTATCATAATATATAATCTGCATCTACCAGTGCAGAATTCACAGGCATCAAGTTGAGGATTTGTCGTGATTAGTTGGCATAACTGAGCAAAGATCACAATATTAGTGAGAGTACTGATAATAATAACTCTTTAGACCTGTATACAGCTTAGAGACAGACATTCCCCCATTGAACAAGGACAAATGAGAATATGATAAAACAAGTGTGAATGGTGCAAGTGGCCTGTTGACATATTAGACTTGAGTTGCCGGCTAAAGGGGGGAAGAAAATGGGTAAAACGATTAACTCATAGGATTAATCCTGAAACTAAGCTGAAGGATCTATTTGATTCCAACGATAATTAATTGAAATATAAATGATTTAAAAATATTTTTTTATAATCGATACTCACATGAATGATTTAAAAATATTCTCTTTTTTTTTGTATAAAGAAAAAAAAGATTACATAACAAAGCGGGAGAAACAAAGCCCGAGAAATCCTCGGCAAGGAGATGTTGGCACCTATCTGGGGTAGTATCTAAGCTGAGGGAAAGCCGAAGCCATTACTGCTGCAAAAGTCATATTCTGACGGTGAGATGAGTCCTGTCGCAACTGTAGTAACTTAAAGCATTCGTACTTTGAACTTGAGCAACAAAAGTATTACTAGTACCCGTTCCTGAAACTTTGTGATCAAACAGGGCCATAGGAAATATGTCCTTGCCTCTCTCCAAGATTTGCGGATTCGTATCATTCTGTGATCTATCTCATTTCTCCGACGGAGACCCATAATTGTATATACAAGTAGTACAAGATTGTTCCCAGAACCAAACTGCAGAAACCATCTTTCTAATCCCACCCTACACATATACCAAAAAATGGGTTTCCCATCTACTCTTACATTTGTTTATTTTCAGTGTTAAACACAACACAATACACGTACTATTACCAATCAGTAGTAAGTAACTCGAACCATAACTCAATTTCTAATTACCGTTGACCTCGTGAGCTGCCTGAAGTTGAAGTTGTTGGTCGGAAGAACTAGACCCACAAAGCACAGGCTTCAGCTTGTTCTGCCATATCTCTCTATAGCATTTCGCATCACCACCTTTTCTCTTCACTTCCACCACCACAAGCTCCTCCGTTAAACGGTAAACTTCTAGCTCCATCATCAAAATACCGTTTCGCCCGTGAACCTCCAACCCCAATTCTTTCTTCCTCTTTACCCTCAACTTGGCCGCCTTTGCCCACTCTTCAACTTTCTCTATCACTCTCTCCGGTGACTCGGAGGACACGAACCGTTCCCCGTCATCCACCGCGTTGTACGACTCGTCGAACAACCCTGACAGGTCCAAACCCCAAGAAAACGATATTAAATCGAACGCGTTCAAGCTAGTCACGCCTGTCTGCTCTTTATCGACCTTAATTTCGTCGTCATAAAATTTGATCTCCTTGTACCCTCCTTTTCTAAACCACGGGTCTCTGACGATTTCATCGACAGTAATCCTCGTATCCGGGTTCGTGTCCAAAAGCCGGGATAAGAGTCGCTTTAAATCGTGAGACATCCACTTGGGACATCTATACTCTCCTTTGTAAATCTTCCGGTACAAGACCATGAGGTTAGGATCGGTAAACGGCAAGAAACCGGCCGCCAACACGAAGAGAATAACCCCACACGCCCAGACATCCACCTTGGTTCCATCGTAACCTTTCTTAGCTAAAATCTCCGGTGCCACGTAAGCAGGCGTTCCGCAGAGAGTATGCAAAAGGCCGTCTGGCTGGATTTGTTCGGTGATCGCACTGAGACCGAAATCAGATACCTTTAAGTTACCGTTATCGTCCAGGAGCAGGTTCTCAAGCTTCAAATCGCGGTGGAAAACGCCGCGAGAGTGGCAGTAACCGACGGCGGATATCAACTGTTGAAAGTATCTGCGGCTGAGATCTTCGCTGAAGCGACCCTTAGCAACTTTAGTGAACAATTCACCTCCTTTGATGAATTCCATGACGAAGTAGATCTTGGTTTTGGAGGCGAGGACTTCGAATAGCTTGACGATGTGAGGGTGGTTGAGCATACGCATGATGGAGATCTCTCGCTTGATGTTGGACATGAGACTGGAAGTGGAAATCTTCTTCTTGTTGACGACTTTAATGGCCACGCTCTGGCTTGTACGGACGTTGCGAGCATGGTAGACTTTGGCGAAAGCGCCGCAGCCGAGGAGCTTCCCGAGCTCATACTTGCCGAATAAGGCATTGTCGGGAGCGCGTTCGATCTCTGGCATCTTGGGTTCGGCCAGAGATCGACGGAGAAATTAAAACTTTTAGGTGAAGAGAAACCTAACAAGTAAAAGGTAAAACGTAAAATGAAGAGAGATGAATAAACACCGCCGACTCCAAGCAAATACAAACCCCTAACGCGTTTTTTCTAATAAAAGTAGAAATAGAGCGAAGAAAATTAGAAAATATTGGGGATGGTGGACGCGTGTACGGCTTTCACTGGGTGATAAGTCGGTAGGCGGAATATGCCCGCACCTTACGTCCACAAATTCCACACGCAAGACAACATATGATTCAAATGCTAAGCTAGTTTAAATGTACGTGCCAAATGTTGGCAGCTGATTGGATGTTCCAGTAAACCCCCATCCAAGCATCAGGTAAACGGCTAGGAGCTAGGAGCGCTTTTGCTTTCCCACACCTCCATTTACATGAACACACGTAAGCAACCGTAGCAATGTTGGGCGGACATCAGGAAAAGCGACCCCTGGTGTGGACCACTTGGCATGGGTGCGAGTGAAATTTTATCCATATATATGGCAAAGGGGAAGCCAATCGTCAAATCAAACGGCTCCTTTTCAAAATCTGTCACATGGGATGTGGACTATTTATAAACGGAAGTTTATAGGAAAGTACTGGAGGGGGAGGCGGGAAGGTTCGCATGCAATTGCAATTGCAATTCCAAGTTCAAAGTCAAATTTCTTTTATTTGAAAAAAAGGGGATCGAAATCCAAGGAACCGGACACTTGTAGGCTTCTTCTTTACCCAAACCCAGTGGCTTTTAAATTGATTGAATCTAGCAAGACGACAGCGCACTACGGGACATTGTCAGAATCCGATTTTTACATACAAAATAAATAAAATCTTAAAAAATATATAATTATATTTTAAATACATATTAAATAAACTCTCCTACAGTCATGTTGACAAATCAAGTTTATTAACAAATTAGGCATTCCGGTTTAAAGAACAAACCACATTTTTACTCCAATTAAGGTTTGACGTTTTGGGTCTCTGTCGGTAACACAAATTGAGCTTGGTTAATTTATGAATTTCCAAGATTGAGCTTTTGATTTGATTGTTCACAGGCTTAATTTGCTTCTGGACCTAATTTGCTATACATTGTTCAAATGGGCCGTAAAAACAAATTCGACCCAACCAGATTCTCTAAAGCCAACCCATGTTTACGTATTGAAATTTCATTGCGCTCCACAGACTAAGAAAACGGCTTCGTTTCTTTTGAAACGGAACGACAGACAGCATTTGCTCCCGGACACTTAAACCTCATCATTTACCGATTGTCTGTGTTTCATTCAGGAAGTCGCTCAACGTCGTCTATACCTTCCCAATCGTTGAATTGGACGGAGTAACTCATCCGAGCTCCGGTTGAGGTGTCCTGCCTCCTTCTTCCTCTTCTTCGCATCTAGTGCCTCTGCTTCCTCCTTCGCTTATGGTTTCAGTGTATGTTAACTCACGGGCACTCCTTCTGTCTACAAATTTTTCTTTTCTCACTGAGACATTCTTTATTCATTTATGTAGTTCTTAATATTGACTGTTCATGTGTTACTTAATTGGATAATTTATCCTTTCTCTGTTGCTTCCTATTCATTTTCATTGATGGAGTATTATGCCGTGTAATTTGTTTCCGGGTGCCTATTCGCTACTTCCTGCATTTCTCTACGGTTCCTTATCTTCCCTTTCTTGATAATTTTTTAGTGGAGCTTGTGAAATTGTTTATTTGCTGGGCTCGCTCCTGCTGGATGCTTTAATTACCATTAGATGGTCTTTGGCACAATGTAACGAGATGGAAGGTCTCGCGATAACACATTGATTCCCTTATTTGATTGTGCATAAAACTTGTTATGTATCGATACCCTCATTATGTCATGTTAAAAATCTTATAAATCCGATTGCATTACAACGCTATTCCATTCCATCATCAATTCCATTCTCTTAAGTTTTTATTCTGGATGAAGATAAATTGGTAGTGTGTATGCAAGCAGAATTAGTTCTATTGATCATGCCAATTCGAGGTTTTAATTCATACTTACTTTTTCATTCAGTCCTGTTATCTTTGTAATGCTGAGAGGAAAAAAATTTGCTCTTTGTAATGAGTATTTTAGGCAGGCCCGCCCTTGGTTTGAGTTCAATTATAATCTTGAGAAATCCATGCTTATTGTGAGTTGCCATATTAAGGCTTTCTTTTTTATCGTAACCTTCCATGCTTAATGCAATATTAAGGTTTTGATCAAGCTAAAATCCTGTAGTAGGGAAACCAGCTACTTTTGTGGCCTAGTTTGCGTTATAATTTTCTCGTCCTTTAAATGTCTTGCTTAGCAAGTTTTAATTTCAAATGTTGAAACGAAAATAATTATTTAGTAGAACATAATGCAAAAATTAAAAGATAGTGGAATTTTAATCTCTTATGATGTTATCTTTTTTCTTCTTCAGGTCATTAAAATCTTTTAAAGGATCTTTTGACAGAAACCTTTATTCTTGCTAAATGGTAAGGTGTTCATGGTTTTGTGTGATTCTTCATGCATTAGAAAGCTATTTGTGAAATTCAGCGGAGATTTGATTGCCACTGGGAGGTCAATTGCCAGAGTTGTTCTCTTTAAGTCCAAATTAAATAATCTTTCTGTTGTTCTTGCCCACTTGACCACAGCTACTGTCAACCCTCTTCCAACTAGTAGTGATAGTGATAGTGAACACAAGCAGCTACAACAGCAGTTATTCGAGGATTTGAAAGTAAAGGTCATAAATGTCTTATACGGCCTTAAGACACAACCTAACATGGCTTTCTCTTTCTTCAAGACAATGAAAGACCGTGGTTTCCAACATGATGTTGACTCTTATGCGGCTATGATTAGAATACTTTGTGATTCAGGACTCCACCGCTGCCTCCATTCTGTTTTGGTAGATATCATTAAATGTGATGGTAGAGATAATAATTTTGATCTATCATACTTTCTTGACAGCCTCACTGTCATTTTCATTGATAACACCAACACTAACCAACAGTTCTCAGTATTAGTCAAATTTTATGATGCCTTGATTAAATCCTATGTGACTATTGGTATGTTTGATGAAGCTGTTGATGCTTTGTTTCAAACACAAAGGCATGGAATCCTTCCACATATATTTACCTGTAACTTTCTCATCAATCGTCTAATTGGACATCAAAAACTGGATATGGCCATTTCTGTTTATAAACAGTTGAAGAGGTTGGGGTTGAGGCCCAACAGTTACACTTATTCCATTGTTATAAAGGGACTTTGCAGAAGGGGTACTCTAGACGAAGCTTTAGATGTTTTTGAAGAGATGGACAAAGCTGGTGTAACCCCTAGCCCTTTTGCATATGCAGCTTATATTGAAGGGCTTTGTGCAAATCATAGGTCAGATATAGGTTATCAGATACTTAAAACATGGATAGCCACCAATTTCCACATTGATGTGTATGCATTTACTGTTGTGATTCGTGGATTTTGCAATGAGATGAAACTGGATGTAGCAGAGAACATTTTACTTGACATGGAAAATATGGGACTAGTCCCTGACATGCATTGCTATAGTGCATTGATATGTGGGTTCTGCAAGAGTGGGGATTTTGTTAAAGCTTTGACTATCCACAATGATATGTTGTCAAAGGGTATTAAAACAAATTGCGAAGTTGTGAGCTCAATTCTCCACTGCTTTTGTCGACTGGGCATGCATTCTGAAGTGGTTGATTGGTTCAATGAATTTAAGGAATTGGGAGTATTTCTGGATGAAGCTTCATATAACATTGTCATTGATGCCTTCTGCAGAGTTGGAGGAACTCCAATAAATGTGTTTGGTCAGCAAGGAAATCTAGTTGGCGCTTTGAAAGTATTTGAGGAAATGAAAGAAAGAGGTTTCAGACTTGATATTGTCACTTGTAATATACATGCTGCTGTACTTTGTAGACAAGGCTGTGCACGTGAAGCTCTTGACCTTCTGGATTATATGGAGACGTTAAATCTGAAACCTAACACTGTAACTTATAATCTTATAATTGAAAATTTATGTATAGGTGGTAATGTGAAAGTCGCTAAAGAATTTTTTAAGAGTCTGAAGGATAAGAGTTTGGATAATTATGCTGCCATGATTAGTGGGTATTGTCAAACCAATCAAACTGCAGAGGCTTATGAACTTTTCCATGAAGTTGCCAGACAGGGATTATTAGTGAAGAAGAGTTCTTGCTATAAGCTTCTGAAAAACCTATGTAATGAGGCAAATATTGATGCAATTTTCATGTTGATCAAGACATTGGTGGATTTAGGAGTGGAGCCTGACAAATTTGTGTTCAGTCAAGTCATTGCTACTTTTTGTCGGGCTGGAGATATGGAAAAGGCGCAATTCATTTTCAACATGTTACTTGAGAGTGGTTCGGTCCCTGATGTCATCACCTACACAATAATGATGCATGGATATTGCAAATTGAGACGTGTCCCGGAAGCCTTTAATCTTTTTCATGACATGAAAAGAAGAGGAATTAAACCTGATCTGATTAGTTGTACAGTTTTGCTGGACAGTCAATTGAAAACACTTCCAAAAAAAACAGAGCTAGGGTTCAGTGGAAGTGAGCATAATGATGTGTCAATCATTTCGGGAGAAATGAAGAGATTGAAAATCAGACCTGATGTTATTTGTTATACTGTTTTGATTGGTAACCTTTGGAAGGCAGGTTGCTATCAGGATGCCGCAGGTTTCTATGATGAAATGATTGAAAGTGGACTGAAGCCTGATGTGGTAACGTATCTTGCTCTCTTGTCTAGAAGTTGCAATGTGGAAGAATTGCATAGGACCTTGCATGATCTTGGTCAGAGATCTTCCAAGGGGGTATTGTTCAGTAAGAGCACCATGTCTGCTTTACATGGCCGTATCTCTAAATCCATGAAGGCCAAATAAACATGTAACAGTTGTGGCTTGATGGACCTTAATTTTGGTGAAGTAATACAATCGACTAACCATAGGTATAGTTGTTTCATATCTTTTTTTATCTCTATTTGGGGCTTCAAACTTGAATTGTGGAAACCAGTTTGAGGAGTTAGTAAAATATGAGGTAATTCAGAAGTAATTTACTTGAACTGAGACCGTGCATTATACTTGCAGAAGATAGAGAGGTGCAAAAGCGTCACGACCACATTGTTGCTGCATCTAATTTCATCTACTTGCCCATTGCTTCAAGTAAAGATCTTTTTTTTCGTATATATATATATATATATATATAACTTGATTTGTTTCTTTATCTGTTTCTAATGCCTACTGAGGCCGTTCTAGTTAACCTAGGTGCTAGGAAAACATGAGTTATGCACCCGTTGAGTGCCCTGTTGATGTAATGCGAAAGGTGTTACTATCCTTGCTGAGATGAATTCCACTTGGGTCAAAAGACTGAAAAGTTGAGCATTGGAAGAACTACTTATCGAGATTCATGTATCGACGAGATTATGTTGGCCCCAAGAAGAGCCCCAAGGATAAATATTGTATAAAAAAACAAACAGCTGGAGCCTGTGATCATTGTGGATGTGATTGGTAATATTACTTGGAATGTACTGCCATCTTGTGTAGTGGCTCAACATATTTCTGATCCAACCGTCAATAACTTTGGTTTACATTCTCTTTACAAACTCCAATGATTCAGTGGATGTCATCCCACATGTTTGTCCATATGCTGCTTATCCATTCCAGAATCTGACTTGGAGGTAAATAATCATGAAGTCTTTCTTATTGTTTTTCCTTTCAAAGTTCTGATTGTGTTTTAGGTTTTATTTCAGCTGGTTTATTTTAGGGTATTAATCCCCATAATGGAGGTAAAGATGCATGTAGCAATAGCTGATACGAAGAGCTATTTGTGGGTTGCAAGTAATACAATACCAAGTGAAAAATAATTGCCGTCATTGAACTATTCTGGAAAAATGAACTTGTAATGCTACAATTGTAGGTCTTAGTTACTGGCCATTATTGTGCATCTTCGTGGCTTGATAAATTGTATTAATGCTACAATTGTTAGGTCTTAGTTACTGGCCATTATTATGCATCTTCGTGGCTTGATAAATTGTATTACTATAAACATGTTTTGCTGGCTGGCTGAGATGTTGCCATGCTTATCTTTCTTGGATGCCTGTTTTTTTGCATGATTAGTGATGTATGGAGAACTTTTCTAGTGTCATTTATTTTTGTACGAACCCAAGTAAACTTTTAAATCTGTTGGTATTTGTGACAAAACCTTTTGGATGACATGTAGATCATAAAGAATGTTGAATTTGAAGAGCTGCAAGAGTTTGTGTCTGGTACACGTGGCACTGTCTATCGTGAAAAAGGCATAGAACAGCTGCCTTTCTGGAAGATCATCGAGCAAGAACCTTTCAAGTGAACACATGGTTAACAAGCAATTCATTTATCGAATTCAAAGTGGATTCAGCCGCTGAATTAGATGTACCCATACTTGTAAATGCATCACTAAGGTGGGTTAACAGAAAGCAATGCATTGATTAGTAAGTAATCCAGAAGATCCTGTTGAGGTGGGTTAACAGAAAGGAATGCATTGATTCGTTTGATTATCTAGAAGATCCTGTTGCATTCATTCGTTTGAGTAAGTAATCCAGAAGATCCTGTCCTTTCTGTTAACCTACCTTTTATATGTATAGTAAAGTACTTTTTCTGTTCTTTTTCCTTTCTTTGATACCAAATAATGAAAGCCCTTTTTTCAATTCACTTGCCAAGCCATTCTAATGGAAAATATTTTTGACCCTTGTCAGTAGGCTGGAAAAAGAAATAAAGCAAGGTGCTTGTCAAGCGGTATGTGGTTCTCGACTTTAACCCTAGCTTTGTTTCACAAATCCATGAACGGAACTAAAATATAATAATATTTAATTTATTTATGTTCATAAATGATTCGCAAATTTTATTTGCATGTTTATTCATAGTATTATGCATAATATTGAATTTTTTAAAAATTATCATGACTTTTTAAATAAATCTAATATTTGAACTACTTTTTCATTAAATTTGGGTTTAGTTTAAACAAGTTTGATCGAGTGGCCATCGGCGGTGGTTGAGTTGGTGGAATGGAAGGGTATAGGATCAAAAGATTCTGTGTTCGATTCTTCTTATTTATGTTCTTTCGATTGAGTATGTTATATAGGGCTTGTCTAGTGTGGTGTATCCAATTGATGTGATTTGTAAATTATTGTGTTAATTCAGAAGTTTTATTCAGTGCGCATCTAAAAGTTAGCGATTGCGAATTCTTTTGTTTATTTTTTTTTTCGATGGAGTGAAACTTGCTTGGAGTATAAGATTTAGATTTATTAAACAAGTCTGTGTATATAAAGGGAATCAACAGTTTTTTTATTACTAACTTTTTTTATATGATTATATTAAATAAGATGTGGATTGTGATAAGTTAAATATAAAATAAAATGATTTCAATAGGTGATTATTTAATAGTATATTCAGCTGAAAAAATAACAATTAATTTATTAAAAAATTGATGTATATATTGACGAGAATGAGTTTCATTTATGTATGTAACTATAATTTATCATTTTTGTATAATTGTTATAATTTAATGCACCCTTGCGTTATCAACAATTTCGTGCTTTCACTAAAAAAATTGATTAATAAATTTACATCTTATTAACTGAATCGTTTGGTCCTCCGGCATAAAATTAGAAGTTGAGTTTGCATAAACAAGTATGTATAAAAGAGTTGAGTTTCCAATTCCATGTGACGAGGGTTGCGTTACGTGTGAAGAAACTCTAATCTTTAGAATTTCAACTAATTTGGACGTTCTAACTAATTGAATTTCCTATAGTTTGAACCTAAAGGGTCTATGCCGTGGAATTAAGAGTCATTGTAAGTTGGAAATTAACTGAATAGCATAAACGGTATATTAGACCTTATTTATATATGTATTTAAAATTTTAAATTAAATTAAAATAACACATAATTAAAATATCATTCCTTCTTATTTGTTGCTGGTAATCGATGATGACGAGTGGCGATTACTAATTAATTTGTCGTTATCGGATTGTTTGATGTTCAACCGACGAGTTGAAATGACAGTTTGGACAGACATTCGGAGCCGACAAAAGCATGCCAGGAACAGTAACCTGTCTGATTCTTACACCAAAGTCTTTATAGTCCACAATGGGAAACTCCATCTAGTAAATATAGGAAAAGCAGAAGTCACGGCCATTGAAGGTTGAGGGGTCCACGCAGACTTTTCCTATAGGAATCTAAGAATGGGCAGCGGCTGAGAGGGAAAAATGGGGGGGAGCTGGAAACTTTTATGTCCATTCAATGTAATATTCCCAGGTTGAATTTTCAAGTCCAGAGCATTAAACATTGTTTTCCTTTTCTGTTTGGCTTGCTTTGGTTTTTAAAAGATTTGATTTTTACGATGCCCCGCAAAAAGTCAGATCCACACGCTACAGTACTCCCCAATTTCTCTACCCTGTATCCGTGTGCCCAATTGTCTTCCTCTTCTTCTTCTTCTTATTCTAACGAGTGGAAGTTCTTTGCTTTGGGTCTTTTGTTGATATGATAGTTTGAACAAGATAAGCAAGGAACTTCCTTTTTGGTGCATCGATCACCATCATCCATAATCTGTACTTAATATCATAGATAGGTAAGAGCCCGTTGGGTGCTGCTCTCTTTGCTTCTTGTTAAATTCTGTTTCTTTTTCTTTTCTTATTGAGTTTTGTTCTTTTTACCTGCTAACTTTATGCCTTCTCCCTGCTTCTTCTCTCCTTGTTGATTGACAACTGGTGAATGTCATCTTTGCGTGTAACAGGACAAATTCAAAGGAAGCGAATATGGTGCTCCACTTGCCCTTTCATGTTGGTCTTGTATCTACCTCGGAGATCGTTGCCCCAAGCAAAGAATTTTATCGGTTGCTTTCTGTGTTTTCCGGAATTATTATGTGCGCAATTGTAAGTCTGACCTGCTTCTTTTGCATTTGATATGTTTGTTTTTGCAGAAAGAGAACTAACACTATCGTTTGAACTTTGTTCCTGTAAGAATATGGTTGTCTATGGCATTCTAATGGATGTTTATAGTCTTTTATGTTCTTGTATACATGTCATAAGATATCAACTCATTCTTTCCGGCTGCATAAGCAATGGTAGAACATTCTTTTGCAGAATGGCTGAGGTGATTAATCTTCTAAGAGAAAAGCAGGAGAAGGGTTTTATATTCAGTTCAGTAATGCTCATATATTAGCAGAAGTAGGATCGAGGCAACACATGTGTTTGCTCAAGTTATACTTGTAGTCAACTAGCTGATAATTAACAACATTTAATACTTTAAATTGATTATCGTGGTGGGTGTCTTACCAATAGGAAATTATTATACTTGACTTTTTGCGGATGAATAATGAAAGCTTGTTCTTATTCTGTTTTGTCACAACTAGCTTACATGCCCTATTCTAGTGTTGGAGTTTCAGTGTCTGGTTTGAATATTCTAAAGAATTAGATATTGTTAGTGTGATTTCTTGCACTTTGCTTATCTAATGTCTTCAAAATGTTCTCTTTTTTAATCCATTCATCAGTTTCTGATGTAGAAAAGAATGTTTCTTGCCAAATTCGGCACTCTTTTTTATCATACATTTGCCATCTCCATTAACTTCTGATACAGGCGTGTGTGGTATTTGAAGGTCTATAAATTTACAGGTCTTGTTAGCACCCTTTGTTTCAAAGGTTACGGAAAGCTGACCCATGCGCAGAAAGTTGAATGGAAAAATAGGTATAACTGTTTACAATTCAATCCTTGCTGTATAAGTATGTAATGTCTATTTTTACTCGGACTGACTTTCAGCTTCTGTGTAGAGATAAATTTCATTGCTTTTATAATACAGGGGGTTCTCAACATTCCATGCACTTGTTGCAGCTTCAGCTTCTCTTTACTTGCTGCTTTTATCAGGTCTTTTTGACGATGGAGCTCAAGAAGAGCTTGCTATCAACAGAACCTCACTTGTATCCGAGTTCGTATTGGGGGTAAGCCATGTCATAAACTGCGTATCTATATCATCTTTTTCAAAATTCTTTCTCCTTCATCAATTAATTAGTTTCATTTTGTCAAAGCCCTTTTGCTGTTAAATAGCATTTTGTGATATGCTAGCTACTCTCTTTCCCCTTATTTTATACCCTTTCTGTTTTATATGGTAGCTCTGTGTAGTAGCTGTAATTTAGATGGAATCATGTGTTTGAATATTTTCAGAAGCTATTTATTTCTTCACTTGACCTCTTTTTTTAATTTTATTGTACAGATCTCTATTGGATATTTTTTGTCCGACCTTTCAATGATTCTTTGGTGTTTTCCAGCATTAGGCGGTCTGGAGATTGTAAGTACAAATAATGCATGTCCCAGTTTACATATTTGTGTGTTGATGGCTTGATCCTATCTCTTTTCCTAGCAACCGGGGAAGAGTATGTGACTACAAACATTGCATTACCCAGCTTACATCTTTTTTTTGTTGATGAGAGCATCTCTTTTCCTAGTAACCCGGGAAATGAGTGTCATTTTAAACAAAGTTGTCTGGTTGCACCCTTCCTATCACTTCTGGAATTGTTTTGTTTTAAGATATCAATACAAAAAATAATTTTCCATAATGGTCATGCCTACTCATGAAATCAATTTGCCTTGCGGAACTCTGAGATTTTATCTGAGAGAGTGATGGTCGGCTGCTTTACTAACGATGTCAACACATCCTATGTTTTCTCTCAGGTCCTGCACCATTTTCTGTCAATGTATTCAATATTTCTCTCCCTCATAAGTGGCCAAGGACAGATTTATATACTGATGGTCCTATTCACAGAGGCCACTACTCCGTTTGTGAATTTAAGATGGTAAAGTTTCGTTTATAAATCCCTTAACCTTCCATTTCTTCCTTTGTTTTGGATATTAACTTATTATGCGTTTTCAGGTACTTGGATGCTGCTGGTCAAAAGAGTTCTAAATTCTACATCTACAATGGAGTTGCATTGTTCCTTGGTTGGTTGGTACTGTCTAATATTCCTGAAAATCCTTGCCATTGCACTGGCAGTGGAATGGAAACTTATTGTGGTCTAATATCTTGAGCAGTAAATTGTGACTTATCGATTTAGAAAGAACTTTGGGCATAGAGAAGATTTTTATACCACCAAAAATAGTAACAAGATAAATAGGTTAGAGGCAATACAGTGGCTGGTGAGAAGGGAAAAGAAACAGAGTTGTGTTTGAGAGAAAGGATCTATATCATTATGTGGCTGGTTAGTTTCAGGATATTCTCATGATGGTTTAAGGTTGATACTTCAATACTTTATGCACCATTTTTCCTACCCGTTTGTAGCTTTTTCTACATATATCAAGCCATCTCATACATTCTCTTGTAGACCAGAATTTCTCTACTTATGATGTTAAATTTGAAGGAACACTTGCCTGAATTTAGTTTTCAGGATGACCTATTTTCCTTACTTTGAATTTCTTTCTGTTCTCCTGCTTACTATTGCTTAGAATTGTGACAAGAACTAATCATGTACTCAGGGAGCACGGATTATTCTGTTTATCTTCCTCTATGCGCACATGATTTCTCATTTTGATCAGGTGCGTGTTATATCTAGATCGAATTTTCAAGTCTCATGTCAAAGTTCAGTATTTCTTTTAATATGCTTTTAAGGTGTTAATCTGGTCTTTATGCTATTAAGTTGTTAATCTGGTCTTTCACTTGGTAGGAGGGGGAACTTTTTCTTTCCTGTGAATTTAGTTTATATTCTTTCGAAGTATTAACGACGTTACATGAACCTTCAGTTGGAATCATGAGTCGTTTTTTTGTTTATTATTCATTGAACAACATATAATGAAAAGAAGAATACTGGCTGGTTTAAGACCAGGAATCAGAACCCAAATAAGTAAAGTTAGTTCCTAGTGAGTATACCAAAGATGGTGGAACTTGAAAATGGACAAGTTTAATGGAGCTTCATGATGAAGTCCTTGGTATGACATGTCTGTTTGATATGTTTTGATAATTGTTGGTGTATCAGGTGAAACAAGTTTTCCCCTTGGGCTTCTACAGCCTGCTTGTGGTGCCTTCTGCTCTGAGCATTATGAATCTGTATTGGTTTTGGAAGATCTTCAGGGGTATGGTCAAAACCCTTTCTAAAGCCAAACACAGTCATTGATCTAAAACATGTCTTGCAGTTGTAGGCAACCGGGAAGACAAACTTAGTTTCTCGTCAAGGATTTTAAGTCACGTTGTAAAATCAAAGTGTTTGATTTTGCACTTCTGAATTCTGATTCATTGTTTTTACTTATCTTTTTTTGTTTCTAAATCATTAACAACCTCTAACATTGATGGAAAGTACATATTGTGGCTAATTAACTTGTCCTTGTCACATGGGCCCTGGCTCAAGTCTTGACTGTTCTAGCATGAGTCCAATCCAAATTTTGATAAGAATCAGGTCAAGACTTTATTTAATCAATACTTTGAAGTTAATTAATTCAAGTCGAATCGGATTTATATTATCAATACAATATTAAAAAATAGATGTTTCTATCAAAAGCACTGTGGTAGGTATGCTAGCCACAATGTTGGAGTTACTGTACCTACTTACAGCCGTTTCAGCCTCAGCTCGTATCACTAGAACCATTCAAATCTTGTTTTCCTCGTCCAAGTTTAGTTCATAAAGACTAAACATTGTAGATGGAATTTTTCTTTATTAAAGTTTCGATTTTTTAGTGGCTGAATCTGCATCTGTATCGAGTTTCTTCGTTTTCTGTGGCTAGTAATCCGACCAAATTGATCCTGAAACTAGGAGAGTCTGCAAAGAGACAATGAGGAGAGAAAGACAAGAAAAGAAAAACCAGTCTTTTGCAGTATGTTAGTGTTAAAGATTCGATATATATATGTATTTATTCCTGCTCTATTCTGCGCCTTCACCATAGTAAATTCATAAAGCAACATCTTCTGATTCTTTCCAAGCTTAGATAAATCCTTGATAAATAATATTTTAAAAACAACTAACAACCAGAATATGTTCTGGACCTAATCAAGTTGATCATGGCATGTACAACTTGTTGCCACACTTGCATCTCCAAGCTTCTGGGTAATACTCAGCAGTCACGGGCGTCCCTGGAGGCACCGGCACATGCACAGGCTTGCATGGGGTGCATTTGCCGCATTTTGACGTGCAACGCGGTGGCGATGAACCAGGTCCACTCAAAAACCTCCTTGTATTCACGCTCAAAGAAGCCTCCTTCGTCACCTCATCATCTATTCTCTTCTCAAAATCCTGCAAAACCAATCATACCCTGTTCATCATTATTACAATCAATCATTAATGAAGTGCACATCCAACAAAAGCATGTGGTAAAGCGAAAGAAGCAAAGGGCAGACGTATAGATTTAGAGGTGGATTTTAATATTTTCTTTGAGAACACAAAAGCATGGTTCCGCTGAAAGCGCTGAGCAGCGAAAAAGACGACAAGAGAGAGGAAACAGATGTTCGATGATCAGTTTGGCTAAATTGCGCCGGATGGTGTTGTACGCTTAACGAAGCTTGAGGTGAAATGAAACTAAACTTGAAAGGGTACAAGGGACGGGACGGGACGGGACCACCATGCTTGTGTCAGCTGATTCCTAATCATATCCATGGATCGATTAGATTCATCAGACGGCTGAGAATGCAAAATGGGTCCTCTCCGGTTGCACTGTAAATACAGTTCGCGGCGCAAATAATGGACTATATATTGTCCTTATATGATATCTATGACTATGGGTGCATAAGAGAAAATAAAAAATAAAAAAGAAACTTCGTAGGCTAGATAGTAGTTAGCTAGATACTGTCACGACACAGTCATCGTTGCTCACTTCCATCTTTGACTGCAGCTGTAACGTGTACTTGCTTGGTTTTAGTGTTCATATTTCGGTAAAAGCAAAACACACACATACATATGTTCTGATTTTCAGACATTTGAAAGTCTCCCTGTACATTTGACGTATAAAAAAGGGCCTAAATGAAGATTAGTAATGTAATATATTGAGAAAGATTAGTTCTTTTTGGCATAATCTAGCAGCTAGACCCCTAGGCCAGCAGAACCAAACTCACCTGAAAGTATATATCAGCTTTGCCGGACAATGAACGCCTGGGGTCTGCATTTTATGGAAAACGAATTAATTGAACTCATTCGATATAAACTTGCGAAAACCAAAGGTCAAGGTTTGCTAGAAAAACCGTGGAAGGAAAACATGTAGCAGTGGTGACTGAGATCATGAGTGCACTGTTCCTTTCTCTTCACTTACCAGGTAGGAGTGGCGATACGGCTGATATATAAGAGAACATAAAAAAGTTTTAAGCTTTTGTAGAGAATTGTTGCTCTTACCTAAACAAGTGACTGTGGAAGTGACGGTGGGAAAGAGCGCACATAATGACAAGAAGAAGATGGAGGCACAGTAGACAAGAGAGGGTTTGTTGTTGAAGCTCAGTACTGATCTGTTGTTTCTCTTCGACCCCATGAACGAGAAGATCAGAATATCAAGAGGCCAAAGCGAAATCCCCTTAGCAGAGCTCAGAATTAAAGCACCAACAAACTAGTAGACGTTCTCTCTTATGTCATGACAATTCAATTACAGAAGAAGACTAGCTAGTTCCGAACTACTAAACAAGAGAAGCTAACACTTGGCTTTCTGTTTTCCTTTGTCAGACTCCAATTAGATTATACTAAACTAAAAATGATCACAGACTTGAAGCTGAACCCTCAAAACCCCCACGTTTTATGCGACTGTCATGCTAGCTCTGTGGTCGGAGTAGCAGAAGAAGAGCATCCCTTCATTTCCATTCCTCTCTTTCCCATGTTCTTTTAAATCCTGAAGTTGGCAAACGAGTGAACGTGCGCTAGTGGGGGTGGTTGCGGTAGAGACGGAAAAAAGTGGATGTGTATTGGTACAGGTTTGGCAGAGAGGTGTTTGCAGATAGACAATAGTGGTAGTAGTTGTTGATCTGAGAGAGAAGAGAAAAGGATTGTTGAATCTATGAGAATCGTCTGCTCCTAAGCTTTACCATGTTTGGGTCCAGGATTCTCTTACAAGCTTTCTTCACTGTCTTTCAACGACTTCCCAAAGCCAGAAACAGTACACGTATATCAAAACACGCACCATTGTTCCTGTTACTACTATTCGTCCCAGTACCATTCCCATTCTTGTTATTCTCTTTTTTTTTCCCCCCTTTTTATAGCACAAACTAATTAGCAAAACTAAAAAATAGTTATTGCCCATTTTGTTTTTAACATATTTCTTCAGTCTTCTATTTCTTTTCTGTATCAGTTTAAAAAAAGCAAATTATAATTCTACAGCTTGAATTCTGTTACCTTGTTTTTAGGAATTTGTGATAATTGGTGAAAACTGCAATTGCATTGCACAAGCGACCAAGAAGTAACCAGCTCTAGAATATTGCGGTACTTGAACACAAATGCGAAGGGTAACTAATTAGAAGAGTTTAAAAAGAAGCAAAAATATACAGTGCACGAGCTGACTTAATTCTTTAGACCCAAATTCAGTTTGTGTCTTTAATTCGGTGAAAGGAGAAGGTACATTCTGTCTGCCTTAATCTGCTTCAGTGAAGCTACTGTAGATAAGAACCTTTGGAGAGTTTAAATTCCTGGTTCTGGACACATCAACTGTATAGTTTTGCAGGTAATTTTGGTCAAAGTAAAAAGGGAGCATGTGTATGTCACTTCCTAGCTAATGTCTCCAAGTGATAATCCAATGTGTAAGAAATATCAAGGGGAAGGGCATGTAGACATAATATCAAAACCAATCTGTAAGAAATGGTGCCATGTTTGGTGGCTGATGACTACTAAGTTTGGACTCAGTTCCGGGAACTGCTCTTCACATGGTCTTAAAAAGACACTTCAATTCTTTACATGGAGTCTTCCTTTTCTTTATTGTTTTCTCCCCCTGAAACCTCTGATGAAGATTCTAATATCTCAGCCAACATTTTCCAACTTCTCTGCGTGTTTTGTGTCCCATCTCCTCGTGCCTTAAGTTATAGATTCATCAAAAGTCAATTTTTGAGTCTCTTTAATAGTAGTTTTTATTTGACGCCTGCCTGACAACTTCAGCACATGTTTTCGTAACTACAGCTTGTAAGAATACGAGGGTAATCATAATTTGGAAATGTCTCAACCTCCCTTAATTCCATAATTACCATTCGCGTAATCTTAATCTTAAGGAATCCATTACGATTAGATTGTTCTTCAGTTAGATAAATGTCAATTTGACGCCTTAATTGAATTGCTTATGCTGCTTAACTAGTGGTGCAAAAATAGCTACATCCTATAAGGGTTATCCGCATTAGTTAACTATCCTTATAAGTTATAACCATAGAAGATAGCTGCAAGAAGCTATACTCAAATCTCATTATAGTTAAACATGATTACTTATCTTTCCCAAATCGGTTTTCCTCTCCATGCACGGAGCAATCTACTTTCTCTGACTCGAAACCGTATAGGACAAGGCAAGAGGTTAATAAATGAGGAAGGTACGTGTGTATATATATTCTGCGTCGAGGAAAGTGAAGATATCTAATATCAGCTAGATAAACAAGTATTTCACCGATGGAATTGAAAGTTGCAAGCGTGGGGATGAAGTGCAGCCCTTTTTATATATAGTAAAGTAGTAAACAGGTGTAGCTGTGAAAAAAAGGGAAAAGCGTGTGGATCGGAATGCATGCAGGATGCAGCTGCAGCAGAACAACTTTGTCGCTGTTCTTTTGTTCACGTCTCAAGTACTGTAAAATTCTAAGGCAACGAGGAGACCGTTGTCTCCCTTATTAGAGACTACGACTGAGTGTACTTTTATATATAACATGTACGTTAAAAAAACCAATTTCACCCCACCACCAGCTGAGGGTTTCGTAGCAATATGAACCAGAAATGTGAGTGTGACATGCATGTGCAGAGGCATACATTATAGCCTGACTGAAACAATTCAATTATTTAAGTTTGAATAAAGCTGGCAGGTTAACCTCGATCCAGACAGATGGGTCTAGAATGGCCTGCCTTGTGCTTCTTCTTTTTATAAAAAATCAAACGTTAAACATCGTCGTATGCATGTAACACCACGTGATCTACGTATAGTTATATATCGATTTCCTATACTGATTAAGATGATGAAAGCTCTTGCATCATTTTGTCCACGATAAATGAAGCCGTAAGGAAGCTTAGTAGAAGAACTTGCATCCCTTAAAGCTCGAGGAAAATTTTGAAGGTGACAAGTGTGTTGCTTTCAATTTGTTAAATGAAGAGTTTGAAAATGAAAATAATGTCAAGTTTTCAACTTGGAATATTGTAAAGTAAATTAATGATGGACAATTATACACGAATGCTGTTAAATTACATTACAAATAAGTGACAATCCGCCAGTTGGTTTCTGAGTGTCATCTATGAACAGTCTACCTTGGTAAAAACTTGTGCTGCAAGATCTGAGCATGACACAGTCGCCGAACGCTGTTGTTTTGTTGTTGGGTCCAATCACGGGTAGAATGGCCCATCTAATCCCTTCAAAAGTTTGGCTCGAGTAGATCAACGGCTGCTTTGCTGTCTGATCCCATCTTCTGAAAAACCTCCTCAGTGGGATTGGTCCAAGGCCAAGGAGGGGTGCCTTTGACACGGAAGGCTTAAATGACAAAATGACACATAATTGAATACACCATCAAGAAACGTAGCGGTACTTAATTCGGGTAATTTACGTGTGTGTGTGTGTGTTTGTGTTTGTTTCATTGTAAAATTTGAAGAACGAAGAGATTGAAGAGGGAATTCAAACACTGCAACCTCTGCAACTCTACAGTTTCTTTACTCGGTTTCTTCCACGTCTGCCACTTCCCCATAAATAATAATTTTATTTACAAGTTCTCTCTAAACAAACATGGAAACTTTACAAACTTCACGCTTTCACACACTTGCACACATTACTACATCAGAGATGAGAAGCGAGACACCGAAATAGCTGAACCCCAGAAAGGAGCTTGTCCTGATGTCCAGTGGAGAAGTAGCACTCAGAGAGACGAATGCTTTGAACTGAAGTTCCAAACTTTTAAGCTATTTCGTGAAGGAAATAGATAATAACTTTGTTTTCGTCCACCAGCTCAATCTCCTTTTGTCAACTTGAGGTTTTTCTCATATGCCCAGGTCGTTTCTTTTGTTACATTTTCTCTTTTTCTATTTGCTTTGCGCTAAAGTTCCAAACTTTGAATCCATTTGGTTAAGGAAATAGAAAACAACATTGTTTTCCTCTACCATCTCAATCTTCTTTTGTCAACTTGAGGTTTTCCTCAGATGTCCAGATCTTTTCTTTTGTTGGCTTTTCTCCTTTTCTAATGTCTTTTCCTCCTTTCCTTGAATGATTACACTTGATTAGTCTGATACTATTACTACTCATCTGTTATTGCTTTGCCTTCCAATCTTTGATACTGAGGTATATTCGATCTTTGGAGGTAAAGTTTCAATATTTGGCAGTTCTTGGTTACTTCTCTCTTGAACTCTTTGATTGGGGGATTTAAGCATACGCAACAAAAAGCAAGCTGATTTAATTAACTTGAATCTCTTGACCCCCCTCATAACCTATGCTGTTCTTGCTGACTGTTTCTCTAGGAAGCATGTTGGTCACTTGCATAACCTTGAAACACCTTTAGTTTCTTCAATCCTTTGAGGTCCTAAGTGTTCATTTGGCCTGGAAATCGGGACATTCTTATTAGTGTTTGCTACTTTGCTTTACATTATTGCATCGTGTTGTTTTGTTTCCTTTTTTGTTGTATCTCTCTTTCTTCAGTTTCTTCAGATTAGTGTTTCTGAAAACTAAATCCCGTAAGACTTGTCATTGGTATTTAGATCAATCCTCTTAAGTTATGGAGAATGCCACCACTAAAACCTCAAAACCTTCCTCAAACATAACCGAAATGGTATCTAAATTTGCAAAAGTTTGCAAATTGAGATCCATTGGAGTTTTTACCAATGAGAACCAAGTTCCCCATGATCGTCACCCTCAGCCAAACCCCAAAGAACAATCAACGGGTGAAGATAACAGTGACGCCACCAAGGAAACTGGCTGCGATGGTGAGAAAATCCATCCCCAATCTGCTGTTGGAAACAAGAGCAGCATAATTGGTAACAAGTATATTCTTGAGCTGTTTGATGTAGTGTCTGCTCTGAAATTAGCTTATATCCAACTTCAGGAAGCTCATATACCCTACATTCCTGAAAAGATTATAGCTGCTGATGAACTTGTTGTTGCTCTGCTGGAATCACTTTGTAAGATCAAGCAGAGGTACAAGGAGAAGCAGTTCGCAAAATCCAAGCTTGATTCGTCTCTTCTTGGTTGTTTACGAGCTGAAATAGAAGTTAATGAAGAGGTGTTAGAAAAACTTAAGTCTAAAAACAGTGAAAAAGATGCTGAAATTGCATGTTTACGACAAGAACTTCATGATTTCGATTTTAGAAATGCTATATTAGTTGAAAAGACGAGGCAGGAAAGTTTAGTGAGAAAGAATGCAAGGATTATGAATATTGCTATGTTTGAGGATACCTTAAAAAATGCTTCAAAATCCATTCATGATTTTGCAAAACCAGTAATTAGTTTGATGAAAGCTTCGGGTTGGGATCTAGACCTTGCAGCAGATTCAATTGAAAGTGGAGTAGTTTACTTCAAAAGGTCTGATAAGAAGTTTGCTTTTGAAGCTTTCATTGCACGGAGGATGTTCCATGGCATGTCACTGAAGTCTCATAATGTTGATGATATCTTGATGGTTGATGATCCTCTGCATTATCTGATAGAAAATCCACACTCAGAATTTGCTGATTTCTGCAGAAAGAAGTACCTGTTTGTCACTCATCCAGTGATGGAGTTGTCTTTCTTAGGAAATTTGGATCAGAGGATGTTTGTTTTGAGTGGCAAGCACCCGAGGACGCCATTCTATCAAATATTCACAAGGATGGCAAAGTGGGTTTGGGTTCTACAGCAGATTGATCTCAAAGCCAAAATATTTGCAGTAAATAGGGGATGCCAATTCTCAGATATATACATGGAACGTATTGACAAGAAAGGGGAAGGTACTGCCGACCTTGACGAAAGACATTCTAGTTGTAAAGTGGAGTTTATGGTCATGCCTGGGTTTAAAGTTGGCGATACTGTGGTGAAGGCGCAGGTGTATGTTTCAGAAGTCAGACCATCTCATGGAACTTACTAGATGGAAGCGCTGTGTCTGGTGGATAATTAGCGATGTTAATATCTATTTGTTTTGAATGTGTTTATACTTGGCTCGAGTCAACTGAGCTACATTGGTGTTTCTTTTCGGATCAAGCAAGTGTAATGAGATGGAACTAAAACCCCTAAGCATAGATTGTGTACTACTCTGTAGTTTTATATATCGCATATCTATAAGATATTTTGAATGCAAGAATCTAGTTTTATGTGCATTGAATTGTAAATATACATCCAGCTGAGGATGGTAATGCATCTGTATTATCCAATTTTTGGTTAACATTTTGCAGAGCACCCCAACATGTTTACTGTCTAGTGGATGCCTGTTTTTCATCACCAAAGTTGGACCTAAATGAATGAAACTATATTGTTTGTCGTGCTATACTTTTGTATAATCACATCAGATTCATTCTTTATTATACCGGAGGTGGAACCTAGCCTTGACCGTAGGGTGGAGGAGCCATGCTGATCTGACTATCCTGGTTGGCTAATATAGTGCTTCTACTATTTTCTTTGCGAAGATGAAGAAGCTTAGTATATACGGTTACTATGGTTTGGGAAATATGTTCAGCAGTCATTTGGAAGCTTATGATTGCTTATTCATAGTTTGGGGCATAACATGATGAATAGGTGGAATTGTGAATGTTAGTTGATAAATGGTTGGGCTATATTATCTCGCAGGAACGAAGTTCTTTTGGTTTGGACATTTTCATACAAGCGCTTGCTTTTGTTGGTAAACTTTCCAAACTAGCAGTTATAACTAAATTTCAGTTATATGGAGCTGAATGTAGACATGCACTTGCCTCAAACAACTATTGAGATTGGCTTTATTCGTGGTCTGTTACTAATACAAAGTTTTGAACAAAGAAAGGCAAGAAAAGAAGAATTGTCGAGGAAGAGCTGGCGAGGGCCAGGCCTTTGCAACGTACGAGGTAAGACAAACTGGATTTACTATGAACTAGCAATGTCGCTACTGGTGTAATCATCAGGGGAGAACAGGTCCCTGCAAAGCTCTCCGTAGAATCTACTGACCAAATCGATGAAGACTGGACATTTTAGGTTCTTCCAGCAGTAGAGAAGCTCTTCCACGTCCGTCAAGTCTCTTACTTTTCCTTCTTCAACTATCACGTCCACCAAATAGTTCTCAAAGCTCCTGCAAGCATCTTCAATGTCTTCGTTTCCAAAAGCTTCATTTTTGGTGGCCTTGCTGTTGCTGGCCTTTATGTAAGCTGGCGTCAGAGGGGATGGAAAGAGTTGTCTTTCGAGCACGGGCTTAGGAGAGTTCATTAGCTCCGCGAGTCTATCCATTTTTCTGGAACGTCTCCGGAAAACTGAGAACAGAGGGTTGAAAATCCGTTTTTTTGGTGGAGCTTTTTGGTGGTTGCTGCGACGTGTATGGGGGCGAAGAAACCTTATAAGGACAGGTTTCCTGAGTTTGAGTCTGAAAGCTAGAAAAAGTCTTCTGCAGGGGCTGAAAAGCTTGTATCTGAAGGCAACTAATGCTTTCATTTTGAATGATCAGACAGAGAGTGTCGTTGAAGAAATCCAACAAAAAGGTGGCTTTTTTTCTTTCCGCGTATGATTTCTTCTAGGAGAGTACCAGAATAGTTGTTATGCTTTTATGATGTGTGCTTGATTAACAGTTGGTGCACCCAGAGAGATGAACATCTGTTAGTTGAGAGATGTGAATAATTTAAGAGTGTGGTCCTTTTGCACGTCTTACGTTCTTTGGATTTGTTCATTAGTTGCCTTCACGTACGTCTTGGATGGATGTGAATTTGTAGGTGGCAACCCATTCTGTGAGTTCCACTTGGAGGGATGATTATGATTACTATTGGGAACATATAATTTTATGGAATACCATAGAATCTTTGTAAGACATCTGGCACTGGTACAAGTCAGAACAGAATATGTTGTCATGTTGACGATCTGTCCTAGAGGCTAGAGGTTAACTCTCAAGTTCCTTTGCAGATTATAGTTTCTGTTGTTGACAGAAATCCCAATGGGCCAAATTGAGTAGGGTAGGTCTTGTCTGCTAAAATCCATCCCTGATCAGACTTAGAGGTGGAAGTTGGTCCAGTTTTGCTGTCAAAGGTTTGACTTTTTACTTATGTAGTTGGGTATCAAACTCCAAGAGGTTTACTAAAATCTTGTTTCGCTAAATCTACTATCTTCATAATTATTAGCGGCAAGTGTTTGTTGGGGCTAAATTATTCTGTGGTCCTGTCCATTTTTAGTATATTGATGAGATGTTACTTCAACACCGGTTATGCAGATGACACTTGCATAACACGACTGGAAATACTACTATATTTTTCTTGAAAATAAATAGTTCCCCATCTTCTGTTATTGTTTCTAGTTTCCATCCTTGGTCTAGAGGAACGGTTTAAACCCTGTTGGAAAATCCCACTGTTTAAACCCTGATGGAAATCCCTTAGGTTCGTAGATTCTTACGAAATAAATAATCAAATATTAGGTCTTAGATAAATTTGATTATAATATTTAGTGCTTGATTTTAGGGATCAATTTAGAAATATTATTGTGATAGCTATAAAATAAATTAGATTTTATTTTATACTGATTTAGATTAGATGTTATTTTATTTTTAAATTTTAGTTAGAGAAAGATTGTATAAATAGACAAGCTTTTATTCAATAAAAATTGAGAGTCTTCTTCATATATATTTTCTCCCTACAAAAAAACTAACAATTGGTATCAAAACTCTTTTGATCTTAAGGGACTTCTAAACTTACAAACCTATAACTATAACTCATAACTCATTCTACGCTTTCCTACACTACAAATCAAAAACCACACGACAATAGATTCAAAATCATTGTTCACTGTCATTATTTTGCCAGTGTTTGATGGAAGAAATGATCTAAGTTGGGTTGTTCGAATAGAGGCCTTCCTTGAAACAAATGACTTGCGGGACGCTGTAGATGAAGACTACGACGTTTCGGACATTGTCAATAAATTCTACAATGACTCAAATCAAGATGCACAAAGAAAAGAAAAAAATTAGGAGGAGACAAAAACAAGAGTTTCAAAAAGATCGACAACAACAACAACAGAAACAATAATGATTCATATCCACCATGCCCACATTGCAAAAAAACAAATCAGAAAATGAAGATGCAAAAGTAGTACATCAAGAGGATGAATTATTTTGACATTAAAACTCTGCAACTCCTAAGGCAAGGAGGAGTTTGTTGGAAAATTCCTTAAGGTTGCAGATTCTTACGAAATAAATAATCAAATATTAGGTCTTAGATAAATTTGATTATGATATTTAGTGCTTGATTTTAGGAATCAATTTAGAGATATTATTGTGATTGCTATCAAATAAACTAGATTTTACTTTATGCTGATTTAGATTAGATATTATCTTATTTTTAAATTTTATTTAGAGAAAGATTGTATAAATAGACAAGCTTTTATTCAACAAAAATTGAGAAAGTCTTCTCCATACATATCTTCTGCCTACAAAAAACCAACAAACCCCTTTAACAAAGTCATGAATCTACTAATTGATGTGATGTTAGATTTAGACATGACCCTACATCCATTGATCTACTTTGAGATCAGTATGGCTTTATAAGCAGTGAGAGCAGGGTTCAAATCTTCTGTCCCAGTACTCTCTGTAAAACAGAGAGTACTGGGTAAAATGGGACAAAAGATTTGAACTCGTGAGAGCAGGCGGGGACCAACTTCTTTTGTATAGCATTTGCTAGTGAAACATGAGTGTGAACCCACATTTAGGGATCAATATCTGAATATCCTCACCAAGGAAAAAGGAGAGGGAATATCATCGTTTGTAAAGCAAGAAATCACGGGGGATGATACATCACCTGGTAGACATATGGGACGTTGAAACACTGCTAAAACCATCATTATTATCAAACCCACTTTGTAGCTAAATCTGACCCAAATCCCAGATGGGGTGCTCCTTGCCGATCCTTCAAGTTGGAGCAATGAATTAGCGACTATAGCCACAAATGTGTAGCTTCAAATCTACTATTCTGTAATCCCTGTGCCCGAATCTTCCCAATAACATCTAACTATACAATAACTGACTCAGAGAAAAAATAGATGGGTCGGATGTTGTTAAAACAGAGGGCACAGAGAATTACGACACAAGTGAAGCTCAAATGTGTATAAAAATTGGACACGTAGTTGAAGTTTACTAGCTTCTTTTAGGATATCAAAGGACCTGTCACTTTCCATATTTCAGATTTGGCTAAATCAGATCATAAGACACAAACAATCTGTCATAATATCTTCATAAGACAAAACTATCGCCACTTTTACCAAAAGCTCTGGAATTTCCGCTTTAGTGAGCCTCATGTGTTATATGCTAGGTTTTAGAACCGGAATTTAACCAAAAAGAAAAAAGTAAAAAAGAGGTAATGTAAGAGACAATTTATTAATGAGTGTTATTTATGCTGACGTTGAAAGCCTAAATATATATAGACAATAAAATAACAAACTTATCTAATAAGGAAACATTTCAAACAAACTAAGATAGCTAATAAAAAAGAGGACTGCATTTTTAACAACTTTGAATCATTTTCTAACATTCCATCTTGATTCAAAGTTATAAAACTTCTTGAACGTGATGAGTATTTCTCATCACCCTTCAATGGTTGGAGCACTTTTCTCCAAAAGCTTCTTCTTGGTGCACTTCTCACTAATATTAAAACTTTTTTTCTTCTTTTTCAACAACATGAGTCAAATAGACATTTTCTTCAGGCTTACTTTTGTAGGAAAATTCCGGGGTGTTCATCACATGAACACAGTGCGGAATTTAAAATTTTGAGTCCCGGGACATTCCCGAAAGCCAGGATTCATGTGTATGTATAAATAGTCAAACCATAACGACCAAAGGAGACCGTCTCTAACGGTATCCACGCAGAGGTCGGAAAACCTAACCGGGAC
>JAOTIZ010000008.1:5681847-5693154 GCA_027123425.1 Erythroxylum panamense | reverse complement strand
AGAAGCCCACAGAATTGAAACCCAAGCTAAGATTCAAAAGCCCAATTGATATTCCATTTAATATGCCAAATCCCATCACAGCTCTAGCATCAAAAGGCTTGTGCTCAAACATTTTCATCCATAATGCCACATGAAGTGAACAGAAAGTGACCAATAGATGCCAGCTTGTCAATGTAGTGGCTGCATCCTTCATGACTCAAAATCAGTATGATAAACAAGCAAAATCACCAGAAGTATGTTTTAAGAAAAATCGCAAGAATGATGATTGGTTGCAAAGAGGCATTGTGGCTTCAGATACATACTCATCTTTCCTCTTATCAGAAATATGATTGTATCAGTGTATTTGGGTAACTATAATGATAACTTTTCTTACAAGCACTAAACATGTGGGGATTCAAGCATAAGAAGATATGGTAACTAGATCAAATTAGACAAACACGAGAAAAACCAATGACTAAGATTGTTTTGTTCTGATTTTAAACATTTCATAAGAAACAAGTATAAATGTAATACCAAAAAGAAAAGCAGGACCCCACAGATCCAACATCAATCCTTTTAATATTGTCATGGTTAATATCATGTTCATTGCTTTCACAAAAATATTTAGTGATTTCCAGGATTAGCAAGTGAAAAAGGTGCTACAGATCCTCCAATGAGAAGTACATAACTTTTCACTTTCTTTTTCTTTCTTCTTATTTTCGAGTTCCAGTGCATTACGACGTTCTTGAAGTTAGATTAGGTTTGACCAGCTCTGATTTCAAGAATTCATAAACCAACTATATACAAATGGAAGAAACACTCAATTTACTCTTCCATTACAAAATGTTGACTTCTTTCACTTCCGTCCGACCAAACCTACGTACAGATACTTGATGATGCATGCGTAGGTGTAGCATAATAACACCGACAACAAATGGAATCAATGGAATCAACCGATACTCCATTCACTTCAATTTTATCTTCTTTCTCTTTTACAGAATGCCCAGAAAGCATACATCGTTTTGGCTCTAAGATAAATTCGACCAATGACGATGTTAACCAATGCTAAACTTATGAACCGACATCAAATAAAGCCTCGTAAAGGTCAAAGATCGCGATCAATCAGTCACGCATCCCACGAACCTAGAAAAGATTAATACAGGAGAATGGAAGAAAGTCGACTCACCGAAAGTGAAACCAAGTGTGCTAATAAGGGCCTTGTTGCAGATCACTATCGAAACCGACGATACAACCGATAAGCTCAAAGCCCCAATAGTTCCCAATTGGAACTTCTGGTTCTCACTCATCTTCACCACTCCAAATCCCACCCTTTTTTCAGGTTTTTGTTGTTGTTATTATTCTTTTGCTAATTATCCTCCTCTATTCACCCGATCCGGATCTACCAACCTCAAATCCTACAAAAACATAAGCAACCCATTTCAGGGAAGAACCTAAACGATCAAACGAGCATCAACGCACAAATGCTCAAAACACAGAGAACAACCGAAAATATTCGCAAGAGGAACAGGAAACATAATACCTTATACAAATTGAATCGAAAATAATATTAAACCCGAAAAAAAGGAGGCAACAACGTGAATTACCGGGGATCAGAAAGGCGAATTTTGGGTGGAAAAGGGAATGTGAGAAAAGAAAAGAGAAAAAAAAGTGATGTCAAAGCTCCATTGAAAGACAGGAAAAAGAAACGTGGAGAAGCAGAAGAAGGAAAAAGTGAGAGAATGAGAAGGAAATGCTAAGTTAAGTTTTGACTAAACACCGTTCATTACGCGGATGGTGTTAAAGCTCTCACATACACAATCATGTGAGTGATTAATAAAATGAATCTCACTCGTAATCTACACAAAGTAATAGAATTAAGTAAGATTAAATCCAACTTTAAGCGCGGGTGAATCGATAAGGGACTTTTTTTATTTAAAAAAGTTGTGGGTTTAAATTTTTCTCATATATGCAATCGTTTAAAACTTAAAATTAGAGCTTTATTTTCTACAAAAGATTTACCTGATTTGAGCGAGGATTAATCTGGATGTGAATAGCTTAAAGATGTCTTCCCATAATTGAAACCTACTTAAAACACTTGTAAACATGTAATACCTACTCCAACCAATTGTCTAAGCTCATCTTTCTATCATTCCTTCTTTCTCTGTTTTCATTATTACACGTACTACGTTGTTGTTATGACTTATGATAGGTCTAGGCTTGTAAATTAAGGTCATTTTTAATTTAGATCAAGCCTAATATTGGATTTTGGTTCGTTAAAAATAGTTTTTAATATGAAAAATATTTTAAATAAATTTAAATATAATTCTAATATCATAAAATGTTTTATAAGTAATAAAATTTTGAATTAACATAATTCATGCAACTAATCACGTGAGCATATGCTCCAGTGTTATTGTGTTATTTAGTCTGAACAACCATGATTTTGTCAATCTTTATAGGTGGAAGGATTCAACAAACAGTGATTTGGGGATGACTGAATAAGCGACTTTGCAGTATAGATATGACCTTTTCTCTTTTAATAAATCTAAGATTCTTTGACTTCTTACGAAAATGTGAGAGATTCAAGCAATGTGACTGAATTTATATCATGTGAGGGATAGATGCACTTAATGTATAAAGTGTTCAATTTGGTTGAATTTTGCTTCTGAGTTATCACGTTTTTTCAAATTAGTACCAAGTGAACTATATTATTTTATATTAATTATAGCTAGACTTCACTATACCAATTGAACTATCTGTTTTTTTTTTTTACAATAAGCAAACAAACAAACTAATAAAGAGGAAGCAAAACCCAAAGCCAAGATGGCTTTACCCTATATACCTAGACTTAGACCTCCTCATAATTGATTAAAGAAGAAAAAACATCATAAAGAATAACAAAATAAATATTACTTGGCAACAAGTGCCAAATAAAGTGATCTGCATATAACAAAGTTGCCTTGACAAAGAATGAGCGGCTTTATTAGCTTTCGAGAAGTTTATAGGAAGGACAGATGTTGGAAATGGGTTTTCAGCTCCTGACAATCAGCAAACACTAAACCAACTTCAGAAAAATTAGAAAAATCAGAATTGATCCTATCAATAACTTTCCAAACAATGTGATTCTAAAATAATATTATCAAAATTAAGGCTTTTGATCCTAGCTAAAGCTTCTCTAATAGAAATAACTTTTGCTATAGTGGCATTAGAGCAAAAGGGAATATGCCTCGAGAAATCCGAAATAAAATTACCATGGTGGTCCCGAAGAATAACCCCAAATCGGACTTGTTCTCTCTTTTAACAAACGAAACATCAACATTACATTTGACCCAACCATTCTAAGGTTTCTTCCAACATAGATTATGACTTGGCCTGTTAGAAACAACCTGCACTTGAGCAAACGTATTTTTCGCTTCTCTCCAGTCTCTAAGATAGTAATTTGCAAATGAAACAATAGTGTTTGGCGAAGTATCTTGTTGTTTCCGGCAAAAGAGATTCCAATGAAACCAAAGACTCCAGCAGATAATGAGGGCTCTATCTCTAAGATCCAAATTATTGCCACACAACGAAGAGATAATACAATTCTTAATATCAGCACCAATAAAAAATTACCTAAAGACATTCATGTATTTCTAGCACGAGGACAAGTAAGCAAAACATGGTCTATAGTCTCCATTACACCATAAAGTGAACAAGAAGGATCCAAAGTAACACCATGCGTCAGGATGCGCTGCTTGCAATGAACAAATTCACTTAAGATTCTCCAGGTAAACTTTTTAATCTTTGGCGGGAGATGAGCGCCCCAAATAACATTCCACGGGCCCTCCACAACATGAGCTTGAATATCCAAAAAATGAGAAATAGCAACTCTATACCCAGACTTCACACTATAAATCCCGTTCCTTTAGTGATGCCAACAAAGAGTATCTCTCGACATAAAAGGAGAGATGAGAATTTGGAATACCTGCGAAGCCTCTTGAGGAGCTAGAATGCCATTAACCGGAGAGTGATCCCAAGTCGAATTACTAGTATCAATCAACTCATTAACTTTCATCTTAGTCATACCATGCAAAGGATGTGAAAGCACAAAAAATTTAGAATCATTGATCAACCAAAGATCTTTGAACACCGAGATAGAAGCACCATCACCAACATGCCATCTAACACCCTTATCTAAAAGATTTTTAGCTGAAAAAATATTTTTCCAAATAAGGCTAGGATTTCTTCCTTCCCTTGCATTTAGAAAATCACAGTTCGGAAAACACCTGACCTTAAAAATCTTGCTCGGTAAAGAATCTGGGTATGTTAAAAATCGTCATCCCTGTTTGCATAGCATTGCAAGATTAAAACACTTCAAATCACGAAAGCCCGTACCTCCTAATTTCTTAGGAACACAAAGTCTCTCCCATTTAGCCCAATGGATTTTAGCACGGTTATCCGAAGATGAACCCCACCAAAAGGAATTCGTCATTTTCTGTAAGTCATCACAAATGCCCATAGAAATTTGAAAAACGCTTATACAAAAAGTAAGAAGAGTTTGCGCAATTGTCTTCAAAACAATTTCCTTACCTGGTCTTGAGAGCAACTTATTCTTCCAACTAGAAATTCTTTTACTTAAATGATCTTTTAGGAAAGCAAAAACTTGCTTTTTATTTCTCCCAACCAGCGAAGGTAACCCAAGATAACAACCATGGTTAATAGGATTAGAAACCCCCAAAATAGTAATGACAGCTTCTCTAACATCTTGCTTCGTATTAGAACTAAACATAACTCCCGACTTCTGCAGATTGATTGCTTGACCCGAAGCTTTTTCATTGATGGAAAGGATATTCTTAAGATGACCACATTCATTGGGAGAAGCTCTGAAGAAGAAAAAGTTGTCATCTGCAAAGAAAAGATGAGAGATAGTAGGGGCACCATGACAGATACTAACACCGTGAATATCACCTCTCAACACTGCTTTTCACAATAGAGCAGAGAGACCTTCAACACACAGAATGAAAAAATATGAGGAGAGAGGATTCCCCTATCTAAGACCTCTTCCTTTATTAATAGGCCCCACACTATTGCCATTGAAGGCCATAGAATATTGAACAATGGTCACACAAAGTTTAATCAATATGACCCACTTAGCATCAAAACCCAATCGAAGCATAATAAATTCTAAATAACTCCAATTAACCCTATCATAAGCTTTGCTAACATCCATTTTAAAAGCAACATCCCCACTTGAACCACGTCATCTATTTTTCATATAATGAATCAGCTCAAAAGTAACTATAATATTATCAGAAATTAAACGACCCAGAACAAAAGCCGATTGCATAAGAGAGATAATTCTAAGCAAAATAGTCTTGAGTCTATTAGCTAGGACCTTCGCAATAATTTTGTAAATCACATTGCACAAAGAAATAGACCTCAAATCCTTCATACTATTCGCATTATCTTTTTTCGGAATAAGAACAATAGTAGTATTATTTAAAGAAACAGGAAACTCACAATTATTGAGCCAAAACAGCTTTGAGCAAAAATGTCTCCTCCAAAAATATCCTAACATTTAAAAAAAATGTCATATTCATGCCATCAGGATCGGGAGCTTTATCCATATGCATATCAAAAGTTGCTTTATTAAATTCTTCCATGGTGAAAGGAACAAGAAGATGAACATTATCTCTATCATAAACAACAAAATTAATGCAAGAAAATTCTTCAAAAGTTTGATTTCCTATAAGAGCTGCAAACAATTTTGAAAAATAATCCAAAAAAAATAGCATTCATAGTATCACAACTCGAGAAAGAATTACCAGAGTCATCCTCCAAGACAGAAATTTGATTAATCCTCTTGCACTTCGAAGCTTGAGCAAGAAAAAAATTTAGAGTTAGCTTCACCATAATTAAGCCACCAGATTTTTGATATTTGCTTCCAATAAATTGCTTCTTGGGCCAACAAATTAGAAAGCTCAAATTTAAGATTCAACAAATGAGGATCAATAGCATTAATTTGGCGTAACAAATCCATTTGCTTTTTGATATCATCAATCGTGGTTTTGAAATTGCTACCTAACGTTTTATTCCAAGAAATAATAGAGGTGTTGTACGCTGCAATTTTCTCCATAACTCCAGTGTTATTACAGCTGGTCCAAGTAGAGGAAACAACATCCATAAAACCATTTTCAGCTAACCATTTATTCTCAAACTTAAACCAACTAACCTTCTTGACAGAAAAATTGGTATTCGCATAAAGTTTAATAGGACTATGATCAAAGTAAAAGCTTACTAGACTAAATAGCTTGTGGTAAGGGAAATGACAAACCCAATCAGCCGAAACAAATGCTCTATCCAAATGTGCCATAACCAAGTTATTAGAACGTCGCCCACGCTCCCAAGTAAACCCGAAACCAGTTACAGAAATTTCAACTAAGTTACAGACCAAAATACACTCCCTAAACCCATCAAATAGCACTGTAGGATACTTATTACCTCCAACCTTCTCATTAGCAGACATGAAATTATTAAAATCACCCAAACAAACCCAAGGAAGATGATAAAGGCGAGAGAGAGATTTTAACAACTCCCAGCTTGCTCGTTTTCTGTTATTTACAGGGAAACCATACAACCCAATGAGTCTCCATTTAAAATTGTCCAAATTAACAATCTCTGCATCAATGTGATTATTGGAATAACCCAAAACAGAGACAGTTTTATTATAATTTCAAAGGAGGGCAAGACCTCCACTACGACCAATCCAGTATACACAAAAGCAACAATCAAAGTTTAAAATAATGTGAATATCCTCCATTTTACTAGAGGAAACAAGAGTCTCACTAAGAAAAAGAAAATTAGGCTTATTTTGTCTAACAATGTCCTTCAACGCAGTGACTGCACGTGGGTTGCTTAAGCCCCGGCAGTTCCAAGCAATACAGTTCATGATACTCGGCAGGTCTCTTAAGAGAGATCAACCATTAGAGTTGTAGTAGAATTTTGATGACTTGCTGAAGAGGAGGAAGCTCTACTACTAGTCATCCCATCGACTTTAATGTTGCTATCTGAAGAAACACGAAGGCGCTTTTTCGTTTCATCAACTTCCATAACTATATGGGTTTCAGTAGGTTGAATGATACTGAGTGCTATATCTAGCCCAAAAGCAGGAAGGTCCACATTAGAAGGCCCACTAACTGGAAGAAATTTAAATTGTTGTGGGTAAGAAGCATAAATGTTGACAACTTTCCCTTCCTTGCTTCCTTCCTTATTAGCTTTTTGAAATGCTTGATTCTTGGAGCTAAAATTGCTATATCCCTAATTGGATGGGTCATGTCTCCATTGATTGGGGCGGGTTCTATTTTGAGATCGGATCTTTGACTGGATATCCTCCATCCATTCCCATTTGATCTCCTCTTTCGGCTGCTCCGTGAGCTTTTTGCAGCTGGTTTCATTGTGCCCAAAAATACCATATAGATAACAAATAAGGGGAATTCTTTCATAGCTCAAAGAAACTTCAAAATGATTTCCCCCTTCTTTTCTAATTTTCTTGGTTCTCGTTAAAGGTCAGTAATATTCAATCGAACCCGAATACCCATATAATTAATAAGATAATTCCTTTGGTTACCAGTATCATAATCCAGGAACTTACCCATCAGGTTACCAATATTTCGAGTAAGACTTTCTGAAGCAAAACCTGGTGGAAGGTCATGAACTCTAACCCAGAAATCAGCAGTATTAAACTCAATATCTTCAAGATTCTCTCCTTCCTGTAATTGATTAATCAACAAAATGCAATTATTAAAGCTCCAAGGTCTACCAGCAATCATCTTACGCATATCTACTTCATGAAAGAACTGAAAAAGATATAGACCATTGCCTCCAAACGGTTTTATGCATGCACCCTTAATAGGCCTCCAAAGATTAAGCAGTGTCCTTTCCATAACTTCGTAGTTAACCACTCTTTCACCTACAAAACGACCCACCAGACTCAACCTATAATCTATATGAAATCCTTCAACATCGGAAGATTTAACCACCAACTCTTCATTTTCCTTATCATTAATTGACAACCGATGAAACTCCAATTCCATAAACACACTAGAAGAGAAAGCAGACGAGAAACAGAACAAAACCTTGATTAGCAAGACAAACACATGCACTAGGGCATGACTAACCTAGCACTCAAGAGAGAAAACAAGGCAGACTAGTTCTAACAATTGAACTATCTTTAAAATTTTCTTTGGTATCAAATCTTACAAAAGGTACCAAATTATTTCAATTAAGCAAAAATGATAATTTGATTTGATTTGAAGCTAATATTTAAATTTTGAGTTGATTAAGTTTTGGATAAAACTCGAACTTAGAAGGAATGACTCATTAAAACCCAATTCTATATGAATTGTTTTGAAACATTACTCGATCAAAATGATATTATTTTAATATAAAAATCAATTAGATTGAATTTCAAACTAATTCAATTAAATTCCGAACTAGATCAAACAAAAGTTATAAGAAACTTGACTTAGTTACTATGCTTACAATTGAGATCTAATGGATGTTAAGTATTTCTACAAAATTTTCATTTCAATTAAAAAAACGTAACTTCAAAAATATTAAGATAAGGTTTTAGTGAAATTAAATACTTAAATTGATAATTTTTTAGGCCTTCTGTAAACACTACTGATGAAACAAAGGATTACATCTAAAAACGGGCTTGTCTATAATGGCCGCTCCCATATTAGAAATCATCGGGCCTCCTAGGCCCATAGTTACCCAAGAACAACTATGTAGCCCATGAGCTGTTTCCAAGCCCATACCCAGCAATGATGAGTTGACGACTGCCACTTGTTTTCATAAAGAGAGTCTCTAATTTCTTAAGAATTTGTTAAATTTAGTATTAAAGATTTTAATATAATAATTAGTTTTTGAAAGCTCATATAATTCAAATTAAAACGTTATTAAAACAGGACAATCCTCTGTTACACTTGTGACTAACGTGAAAATTCAAAGACTGATGATGAGGGTGTGGCCTAAAGCGGGTGGTGCTAATTAGCCACCTCTGCTTTTCAAGGCTACTTCTTCAAATATTAAAGCTTGCACTTTCCTCTACGTACAATAACCTTACCCACATGTAAACTTAAACTGGATTAATCGACAACTAAAGTTGCCCTCCTTCAAAGGTCTGACCAAATTGCCAACCAGCAGGAACCACGTTATAGCTTGTCACTGTTCTTCCATCACTAGTGGTAACTTGGAAGGACAAGCTTTGACCATTCAGGTTGGAGTTGCTCTGCCAGTTCTGTCCCCAGTTTCTTGACATGGGTTGCCAATCTGTTTTGGACCCTTTGATTGAGACCGAGTGTACGTCTCCTGCTCCACCCACATTGGTGATCAATACCAGGTTGAAGTATGAGTGACCGTTTATGGTAAATCTTACTCCTCCCTTCCTCACACATGGAACTCTGCCATACACAACAACTATCTAGCTTAATTTATCACACTACTGATCATTAAAAATTGTCAAATGCATGCAAGCTAACCTTCTAAAGGCTACAGGCACGATTCCAGCTCGATATTGAGCAATTTGCAAGAAAGCCGGCTCGGCGAGGTCAAAGTGCTGGAGAGGGGGATTGCACCACCCACCGTCGTTGTTAGGCAAAGCCATGTTAGGAGGGCAAAAGTTGGTAGCAGTAACGGTAATGGTGTGAGGGAGACACCATCTGGGGTCGTCGTCGCATCTCATTTCATAACAAGAACCGCAGCTCAAGCCATTGTTAAACAAAGCTGTGCTTAGTGCCGCAGTGTTAGTTCCATAGCCTTGGCTGTATAAGTTCCCATATCCACATGCCCCTCCTGTGAATATAATCAAGACCAGAGTTTGATTAACATGTTTATACCACCATGTCCTACGAATATTCTTGTTAAATGAGTACACTAAGACTTACCCATTGTGCCAGAAGCATCTCCACCACCATAGAAGGTGGCATGAGCACTCTGCCACCCTCCATAATCGCCCAAAATGCCATTAAACCGTGAACAGAGTAAGCAGATAAAGAGAAGTATAGGCAGAGAAAATGAAGGAGCTGCCATGTCTAGTTCTATTTTTGATCTAGCAGATTGATTCTAGAGATAAGAGTAAGTAGCTTTGTGGTAGTACATGAGAAGTAGGAGAGCAGTAGGTATTTATAAAGAAAAACGCAGGAGGTGGGGTCCAGGAGCCGGCCATAAAAGACAGCAAACTGAGTTATGAAACGAAGATGCTGGCTTAGAGAGATTTCCTACCGCTAAGCTTAAAGCCTCGGTGGGCCTACACCACCCATGTGCATCTCTCAACCTCTTCTCATTAATATTAATTGGTAAGTGTTTCTTTATTGTCGCCAGTGAGTTTCATCCATGGATTACATACTAAACTATCTTGTCTTAATCTGATGTTGCATCAATAGGTATAAAGATTCTATTAGAACTACTAAACCAAAATTTTAAGAGATCAGTTGTCTGGATGGTCGTGTATGAGAGTACACGTGTTGCATAGAAAAACCTTCTCGGCCCTTTAATTAAATGGTTTAGTAACAGTTCAGGCTAAGAGCACCAGGCAGCACTCAGCAACTGTTATAGGTGAGGAAGACGATAAAATTTCAGGGTGAAACTGGAAATGAACATTTCCATCAGTTAAAATTACACGTCAATACACGTTTCTACCATCACAAAGTAAGTGACTGAGTCCTTGGATTTCTTTATTTAAGAACATGCTTTAAGTAATTTATAGTGTTAATCAAAAGTTATGAATTCAAATGTTTTGATTTTTAAATTTTATAAATTTTATAGAGTTTGTACAATGTATTCAACCTAGCGTGCTTTTTTTGTACTTTTGTGCCGCCTAATGTATATTTATTTTGTGGTCATACTTTATGTTAAGATGGACAATAAATGCAACAACCCATTTAATTATTTCTCTAAGTTAGTAAATTTTTCATTTAACGTGAGTAAGTACTTATAGAATTGATCAATCTCCTTAGGTCAGACATTTCTGCATTGATTAATGTATATACACTCTACACCCAACTCATATTATCTGTACATGTCTCTTAAGTAATTAGTGTGCGTATCGATGAGTATTTAGCAAACTAACGTAAGAAGAAACAAGAACATTCAGAAAAAAAAAAAACACCATATACCCTAGAGGTTGATTTGAGCATTATCAATTTACTAACAATAATGAACGTTCTGTTCGGACTTCATGAGAGGTTAGATATATATGTAAGGATCTTGGTTAGGTTTGTTATATATTGTCTGGTTTGATTGGGTACGGTATCTTGTACGCTGAATCGTAACCAAGCAAATTAGCAT
>JAOTIZ010000008.1:5642660-5660105 GCA_027123425.1 Erythroxylum panamense | reverse complement strand
AATAAATATTAATAATATCAATAATAATAAATAATAAACAACTAAATAAATCAAAATTATACACTTAATAATTATTGAGTAATTAATAATGTTCATGAATAATAATAAAGAGGTTTTAATAAATCAATATATGATAATTGTAGATTCCTTGTAATAAGTAATAACAACAAAGCACGTTGGCCATTTTTTGGCTCTGAAAACCGTTAAATAATTATAAAGTTAATTATATTATTTAATGGTGGTTACAAAGTCTTTGTGTTGTGGCTTATCAAACGGCGCTGTGGGACCCAGTCACAAGTGCCTGTACAAGACAGACAAGAGTTGTCCAATTTTTAAAGAAAAACGATGCCGTTTGGGTCTTGAAACAGAATAAAGTTAAACAGACGATCTGATCTTCCAACATCGACGGTGTCACCAGGATACTTCACTGACGTGGCGGATTTTTACTGTTTTTCTTAAGAAGTTTAATTTATGAGCGAGTGTATGTAGGCCCAAATCTTTGCGAATTAACTAGGTTACGTTTGGATTGAAGCGCAAAATATGGCTTCTACGAGGAATTTGGATGCGAAGATTAGCGGTTGGATTCTAGAGTTTCTTCTCCGGCAACAGATTTCGGATCTACTAGTCAAAAAGATCGTAACTGACATCAATTTTCCAATTGCCGACGATAATCCACGATTGAAAAAGACGCTGATCCTCCGTTCCATCGACTCCGAGATTCGAGACGGTTCCGTTTCCGAAACGATGCTCGAATCCCTCGAAGTCCTGGAGAAGCTGGACCGGGGAGAAGGCATCAAAGTCTCCAATTTGATGAAGGAGGCGTACCGCACGGTGGCAGTGGAGTGCACGGTGAAGTACTTGGGAGGTAGCCCTAGCAGGAGTGGGGGGAGGTACTTTGAAGTGGTGGGAAGGATTTGGAGAGGGAGAGTTCAGAAATTGGAGAAAATGGGAGAGAGCGAGTTGTTTACGGAGGAGCTGAGAGAGTGTAGAGACCAGATTGAGGCTGCGATTTGGGATTCCAGTGTGTGCAAGAGGTTTATGGAAAGGAATTCGAGAAATGAGGCGTTAAAGCTGGTTAAGGCTTATCTATGTGAAGCCATGGCGTTAATGGGGCCTTCGTTTCTCGAAGCAGTTGCCAGGACGGAAAAAGAGGCGAAGGAGAAGGCGGTGACGGTGGCGGATGGGCATGCCGGTGATCAGAATGCGGGTGGTGCTGATAAGCCGACCACTAAAAGTAAGTGTTTGGTTAGTTGCATTTAATCAAATTATACCACATATTTTCGTGAAATGTTTGCTTATGTCCACTGAACTGTATTATGTAGAAACTCAGAAGAAGAAAGTGCTTCATAAACAGAAAGAGATTGCTTCCCATCGACGTCATAAAGGAAAAGTTAAGATCGTTGATTGTGAAGAACAGGATGTTGACAGACCTTGTAACAATTATCAAACTTTGCAGTCTCCTGAAGTTGATAAAATGCAAGAATCTCTTAGGCATAGTTCTATGGAGTTACAAGCTGTTGTCAAGGACCCTCTTCCTGAAGCTTTACGTTTAGTTGAGGCTTTGATAGCTGAAATGGCGAGAAAAGTCTCTAATCAGGAAAATTCTGTCCAAAGTCGGGACATAAAAGATGCATCTACATCTTTTAGTGTTGTAATATCTGAACTGGCAAAGAAGATTATCAACCAAGATTCTTCGTTACAGAACCTGAGTGTGAAGGGTGTGTCTGTTCCCAATCTGTCAAATAACGAGACTGTTGAACATGTTCAAACGGAGGCTAATAACGAAATGCCATCTTGCAGCAACCAAAACGAACTTCCGAAACCCAGCTTAATGGAACGGAATAGAACTGCACGTGCGTATGAGGTATGATGTTGAGTCCATCATCTTACATGACAATGAGTTCCATTTTCTTGAATAACATAGCCGATTACCAATTGCTTCATGGTTTTCAAAATTTCATTATTCTCTTGTATTAATCCTTCAGTGTGACTATATGTTTCCTTTCTTTGTTTGAAATTAGTGGGATGATTCGATTGATGACTCACCCGAAGAAGGAGCTCGTAATCATGTGAGCAGAGTGCACCTAGAAACCCCCAAGAGGAAGGCTGTGTCCCCATTGAAGAAATATGAATTGATGAAGTTCGCAAGGAGGAGGAAAATGAAGAAGTGGAGCTTAGAGGAGGAAGATGCCTTGCGAGAGGGTGTGCAGAAGTATGCAGCTTACTTGTATTCAGTGAACAATTAACATGAGTTCCTCTTTATTTTTCTTGCATGCTTACCACTTCACTCCTAATCTCCCACTCCCATAAGCCCAAAAGAAGCCAATAGTTGTTACTGCTTTAGATGAGTTAGATGAAAGAACGCGTTCTAATCTATTATTTTCTTTGTGCGTTGTTTTCTTCTCTGGAAATGTCTCTTATTATCTGCACTTGTGATGTTCGTTGTTGAAAGGTTTGGTAAAGGAAACTGGAAGCTTATTTTGAACTCCAGACGCGACATTTTTGCGGAGAGAACTGAGGTAGAAGTTTCTTTCATTCTTGGAAACCTTACGTTTGATTCATTCGTACGTGTGATTCCAGACATTTACTTCAATATTTTTTTTAAGGTTGACTTGAAGGATAAGTGGAGGAACATGACACGATTTTGATACTGCAAACAGGTCTACTGTTCTAGTATTTCTGACTACTTTTCTTTTAAAGTTATATGTTCACTTGAGCAGCTCTTGCATAACTTTTAGGTTTGGTGCATTCAACCTATGCAGAAAAATCGTGTGTTGTATTTGGTTGCCTGTATGTATAGTATATCACATTTTCTTTATAATTTTTTTCCAATGATTGGATGTAGCATGTGAATGTATACATATAGGGCTGAAAATAGAAATTAATTGTATTGACCATGAATTGTGTTTGATATATGTGTTACTTATGATAATTCCTTTCCCTGTGTATATTTTGACTATGAAACTCTATTTACTCTTAGTGGTTTGTGTGTAATTGGTCGACTGGTACACTGTTCATGCTCTATCCGATATATGTTAGTATGCTGCAGACGGTGAATGGTGTTTGGTGGAATGCTTCCCGATCTCATTTTGTTTCAAGAAAAGTTTACCATGTTCTGGAAATATTAACTTAATTTACAGCGTAATTAAGTGTTCATGACAAATACAAGAAATCTTGAACACATGAAATCAAAGTACTAGGTACATTCCAGCTAAGACAGTGTCGGAATGGTGGCTACTAAAATGATGATTAGGTAATCGATTTCTGAAAACACATTCCAAATGATAACAAGTCTGACCCGTAACTTTGTTTTGCTCAAGCAGCTTGTTGCTATATGCTTGTTATCACATTTATGTGGTTTTTGTGTAGTTAGCCGAGTCCTGTAACAAGTTCCTTCCTCTATCAGACAGGCTTAATGTTGGGCCAAATTATGTGCGTTTCCTGGAAACTTAATCTCATGAAATGAACCTTCCTATCTCAAGGAAGTCGAGGAGATGAGAGGAGACCTCCATCTATGACCTAAGATCAGTAGTCACCACAAATGTGACAATTATTGAAACTTCTACTCATTAGTCGTATCGATTTTCATATCTTAGGAATCAAAGACATATCTCTTGAAATTTGTGGCTAAAACTTGATGGCACACAGGTTGGCATTGGTTAAAAACACAGAGAATCTCGTTTGTCGTAAATGTTATATGTACATGTATCCTTGTTCAAGACGATAAAAAATCCTGCATGGCTATATCTGCAGAGGTGAAGTTTGTGTTCGTAGTAGTGTTGGCCTCCATGTTTGTCGCCGGCCACCATGTTAATGCTACAACTGCGATAACTTGCGAGCAGGTGACAATGCTATTGAGTCCATGCATCAGCTATGGGGTGATGGGAGGGGTTGTAGCACCAGGCTGCTGTGAAGGGCTTAAAGCCCTTGATGATGCAGAGAAGAGCACTGAAGATAGACAAGCTGCATGTACTTGTGTCAAGAATGGAGCTTCGATGATACCTGGACTAGATTATGATCGCGTTAATGAGCTTCCAGACCTTTGTGGAACTACTTGTCCTTACAGGGTCACCCCTGACCTCGACTGCTCAAAGCATGGCTTATTCGATCTCGAGCCTTTGATTATTACATTGTTATTTGCAGGTTTATTAATTAACAGTGTCAATTTTTCATTGCTTATACATATCTGCAGGGTAAACTGAGGTTATGTATCGGAGGAATTCGACGGGAACAGTTAAATATGTGTGTTAGAAAGCCAATCCTGCAGTATCCGAAACGTGATATAGATCAATCCCTCACTTCATTTCTGTTGTGTTTCAAGCAATCCTTTAATGCTTATGTTTGTAAGTATCCGTGTCTATTGCAGTTATCAGATATGAATAATTGATGAAATGGAACTGAGTTCTGAATCTCTTCTTCATTAATATAATATTTACCTTTAAATCAGCAGGAATAGTCTGCAAGATTTTGTGTTTTTATCCTTGATCAGAAGCAGATATAAAGCATCCAGCTCAGTTTTATCACTTAAAAATCATGATTAATACACCTGTAATTAATTTAGTCGAGAAACATGAATATCGATAACGAAAATAATATTCCAAGCTAAAACAAACGAATAATAAGTTGATGAACTTCGATCTGCTTCTGCTGCTGCTGCTGCTGCTTCCTGTTCATGGGAGCTATATTTTTTGGTGAAACATTAATCAATGACCGGAGATCATATCTTTCAGAAAGGAATGTGATGACGGTGTGAAGGAGAATATGGTGAGTAGGGTGAACCAGGAACAAAAGGCGATGTGTTATTACTCCTAGAGGGTGACCAATTATAATTAGCTGCTGGGCTTCTAGGAGTCATCGGACTTCTTGGTCCCGTCGGCGTCAGCACCGACATGTTGCTGGGGATGGTGCGACCCTCTCCATTCCTCCTCGGTCCCTTTTCTGCCCACTTCACCTCAGCATGTTTAACGTTTTTAGGGTAACTCGTCCAGCAGCTTATTTTTCCTGCTCTTTGTATGTACCTACACATCGTATAAATCGAAACTGATTTCGTAACCTACAACTAAAAGAGTGACAAAGAGAGCTATTACATTATTATTACATTTGCTAGTGCAAAATGCATGTTCTTAACTTATAAAAGATGAGATGCAGAGTTTTGTTCAGGGTTGATGCTAGATATTATGTTGGGCGGCAGAAGAAACCTACCATCTATTTATAACACTCAAAAGGTAGGATCGCTCACTCCAGGCACTCTCACACTTCGGTTCGACAGAATAGTGAGAGAGTAAATCACAGTTTGATTTCACTTCTAGCTTCTCGTAAAAGCTGCCTTGGTGTTGTATTATTTAAGATATTTTTAAATACTAATAAATAATTTAAAATGTGTAATGATAATTTTATAATTTCTTTTAATATGATATTGAAGTTTTTAGGATTAAAAAAGATTATAAAACGGGTTTAATAGAAACTCGAAAAGTCACCTTTGGCTGAATCTCTTCCCTAAACAATCAATGCATTTTCTTCCTTCTGGCATGTCTCCCATCCCCAATCTCCAACAACTTCTGCAATAGGCCCTTCCACAAACCTGCATAGACCAACCTTTGCTTATAATTCTTATCTTCAGCAATTGATTATATATACTCTTCTCTTAAGATACCTTCACAGCATACTAAAAATGTCGAAATCTAGCATTATTGTTACTACTCAAAACACTTGTTGCATTATTGTTCTAATTCAATTGCTGTGTTAGAACTAAGTTTAACCCATTTCAAGACAAATTGTTAAAGTTTAGAAATTGCCACAAGTTATTAACTGAAAGAGGAGAGTTCTTACCAAGCACCTGTGGCGGAAAAAGTAGATGTAAGTAGAACAAATGGTGCAGATATTGGAGTGAGGAATCCCAGGTCGACGAGATTTTCCACCTTTGACATTTGGGAACGGAGAGGTCACCATACTACTCTGATCCAGTGCATGCCTGAACTCAGCGAAACTTTTTGAACCCTCTTGATGGCCACCAATATCACTGACATGTATTTGATCACCACCTCTAGACAAATGTGAGTCTTCCATGTCTTCATCGTCGCCGTGGAGGTGGTGAGCGTTGTTCTGACGGTGGCGTCGAAGGCCTCCTCGTTCTCTGTGAGGCTTGTTGCGGGGTTCACTATCAACAAGGTGGCCGTCGACACTAACAGCATAAGACTTTGATGCTTGCAAACCTGCGTTGAGATCGAGACTAGGCAACTTGTTTAGACTGTGTATGGATTCTTTAACGGCTTCCATGTTAGTTGCTTTATTCTTCTCTGTAACCTCGGTATCACGTTCATTTTGTAGGTTTGCGAGGTCCTGAAAAGTGAGGTTCACTGAATCGTCAGGGATTCCTGAGTAGAGTTCTTCGAGCTCCAGTTTCGCCTGAGCCATGGTTTTGGGATTACCCATTATCAGTTTTCTTTTCCTCTGCACAAACACGTGAGTGATGGAGGAAAAGAGAAGAGGAGCTAGGGGAGGTTTGTTGGCTTCTGCTACCAACTGGAGACGAGGGTAGATTATAGTAGAATGGCAACAATGTTTTGGCCGGCTTAGACTAAATCCCATTTTTACAACTTTCACGTAATCATATAAAACAAGCATATGACGGCAGTGTAACTCACTCTTGCATCTTTAGTAACACTAACACCTCACCCTTTATTTATTTTTCTTAATTTCGTATAGTATGTAACAAAACTTTACATTTGGGATTTTGTTATATATTCATTAGATTCAATTATCTAATTAGTGACTCATGACGAAGCACCATGCATGTTAAGGGTTCTTATTGTTATATGACAAGCCATCATAGCATTTGGGATAATCTTATTTTTGGTATTCATACAAATGTGATATATCACATTAGTACAATATTAAATTAATGGTCACTTAACTCATATCATGACACATGTGACATTTTAAATTATAAAATATTACATGACTATATCATATTATCCATATACTAAATGTTATATATGTTACATATATAATTATAGGTTCCACTATATGACATATACTAAATTTTATGTATTTTCTTTAATAAAATTTACTTTGGTTAGAAGAACTTAATTGAAAATTTGTTAAAATGTATATAGTTGCTTATCTTTTTTTAAAATATGATTTCAAGTATTAAAGGTACGCTAAAACTAGTAATAATATATTATAAATAGTCAAAACAAAAGGGAAGAACTTTCACAAATTCCTAAGATATTAGTCAAAGCCCAATGTTTTTATTTATAATATTTCCATGGAAGGGTGGATTTTCCAAAGTTTATTGTGAAGGAACTATGAAAAATGGTATAATGATAATATTTATTTATTGGAACTTATGACTAGACGAGGGAAAAGGGAAAAAAAAAATCCTACAAATTGGAGGGATAAGGTTTCAGTTACCAACGGATGTGGTCTTATGAACAATCCAAAGATCGAAGGTTGTCTGTACTGTACCCATGTTGTTGGATTAAGCAGCGACGGCTGATTCTTATACTAATTGGAGTGTTTATAATCACTTAACTAACGTGAGAGAGTGAGAGATTGTTGGTCAGTTTATTTTGTCCCACTTGTCAACTTGATAAAAACGATGCTAAAGTTTGACATTAAGATGTGTGTCTTTCACATTAGCACGCAACTAAACTTATGTTAATGCTTAAATGTTTGCATACAATGAAATTAATCAGAATTTCTAGGTGGAGTAAGATGATTTTTAGAGGGAATGTAACTTAGCTGTATTTGCAATCCATTTTCATGTTTATGCTTTTCTTTTACTTTGGTTAAGCTTTTGGAGAGTAAATAAGCATTTTTTTCACCGAAAAATCTCTTTTTTAAATAACTGTTTAACTCTAAAATAGAAAAGTACTTTTTTAGTAGATATAACTTTTTGGTCAGTCAAAATATAGCTTTTTAAGAAGATTAAATTTGGAGCTTATCAGAAAAGCAATTTTTCAGGTAGATTTTTCAGATCAATTAACAAGCCTATTTTTTAGTCCCTTTTGTCCTTATATTTTCCGCATAATTTTCACAATACTCACAAACTCATCTTCACGTTTATTTTGGGATCTATCTAATATTATTTGGCTTTTTTTATATGGTTTAATATTTATTTTTTATATTAGTTTTATTTATGTTATAATCCATATAAAAGATTTTGTTAGATATATTTTCATTTATGTTCGTATGATTTAAAATTATATAATAATTAATATACCGTACTTTTATATTGTTTAATATATTTTAAATAATATTTATATGTATAAATAATTTTTATTATAAAATAAAATATAGTTAAAATTAATAAAAAAGTACTTTTTATTTTTATATTGTCAAATAATCTATTGTATGAAGCCCTTTTTAAAAAGTTATTTTTTAATTAACAGTCAAACAGTCATCTGACTTCTTAAAAAACTCTACTAATATAAACTCATCCGAATAGGTAATTAATCTAATTTCTTTTTAACAAAACGGGGGAATAAGATTACAAAACTATTATTGTGTCATTAATGAGCAACGTAAGAAACTTAAGACACAAGCAGAGAAGAACCAACTCTGCAGCGACTCATTCAGCTTCAGACAACCATGGAAAGAACATCCAAAAGCAAGACATGAACAAATTAAAATACGACCCCGTTTGAAGGGGAACGCGGAAATACAAGGATTAGGTTGGTGATCAACCTACGTTGCCCATTTCTATAGTGAGAATCTGTAAAAACAAGATGTGTACTATCACCTCTCCAAAGAACAAAAATCAAAAGGAGCAAAAAAAAGAAAAAAAGAACAAGAACAGGAGCATCCACAAAATAAATGATGTTTCAGTCTATGTTGGACGTGCAGCGTCCATCAGCTTTGTTCTCGTGATCCCATCCTATAGAGGCAAGAAGTGCTTCATCAGACAGGCGTCTCAGACTCTCTCCATTACTTTTTGACAACAAACAGGAACTCAAGGTACCTTTCTGCTCGCAAATCACGCTTGCAAGACCATTCAACTTTATGTAATTATCTAACGGCGTGTTAGTAGTGTCGACAAAGTTCATCATACTCAATATTGGCACATCTAGTTGCATATCCTCTCGATAGGGATGAGAATTAAGATCTATTTGACCAGTGCTGGCTTCTGCCTCCTCAGTTTGTGTTTGGTTTTTGTTTCCTCCGTTCTGCAAGTCTTTTTCATGCAGCCCTGGAGAGCTTGATGTGCCATTCGTTTCCAATTCATCAGTCTGGTCATTCTTATCCTTCTGACATGCTTCTGCTTCACGTTCTGATTGGCGTTTCTTCTTGCGTAACATAAGAGTTTTAAAGCGGCGTTTTACGGTCATGCACACATTGCACATGCATGTAGATTTGTGCTTGCCTTTACCACTGGGTGGTTGAATGCAAACGATGCAAGTGCAGCCAGGGCGGTGCCGTGGATGCTTTGTAGTTGCTCCAACTGCCTCACCCCCATCACTTATGCTGTCACCTAAAACTGCAGCACTTGCCAGAGCATCTAAGCCAGAAGGCTCACGTTCGTGGACTTGCTTCTGAAGTTCTCCACTCCGTCGTTTCTTGATATCTTGCAACACAAGGAGGACAAGTTCAACAGCATATATATTCAAATAATCAGTTAGTATCAAAACTATCCGATTACCATATTCTAAAGAAATGCACTTAATCATGTGGCAAAACTATCATTATGTCTGTAAAATTTAATCTGTACAGCTCGGCCACCAACCTCAGTTTGGCACTTAGTATGGAAAAGACATCAAAGTAAAGGTGTTCAATCACTTAATAATCACCATACACAAAATAATAATAATAATAACAACAACAACGCTGATAAACACCAAGCCTAAAAGTTTGAAAAACTTAGTTTGCAGCCTATGGTCTTGCATAGATACAAGTTTCAGCACAGAAATATGCACATATAGCAATCTTTAACAAGTTATGCGTAAAGGTGGAAAATGAAACTGTACCTTTGGTCACTCTCAGAACACTATCCAAATCCTTGGGACTCATCTCCTCTGGTGCAGAACAAGTACATCTAGTGTCATTTTGAAAATTATCAGTTTATGTGCCGACCAACAAGCCTTCATAAGCAATTTACACATGAAAATTTTACAATAATGAGAAAGAAAAACCCTAAAAGGATGGGAAAAACAAGTTAACCTGGTTGGGTCCCAAGTATTTTCTGAGCATGTCCACTTTGGAGGAAGAAGAGCATCCAAAGGCAGTTTTCGCCACTTTGAGCAATCATCACATTGAGCCCATTGCTCCTGATCCCTGTCAAAAAGGCACAGCCAATTCACCAATAAACACTTACAGATGTAATTTTCGGAATAAGATTCAAATTTCTCCAAGTAATTGAACCTTAACCACCAGATATGCTGTTTGCATCCCTGGCCGTGAGCCCGACCAACTCAGTATTAAACAATTCTATAATTTTTAAGCAAATTCAAATTTATCTCATCAGCGAGCATTCCATGTTCAAGAACACTACTCCTTTCTCATGTCAAAATTATTGTAGTTGGTTAGACAATAATGATATGATAATGTGACAGCAAACACAATCAAATGCAAAATATCTAGGTAGGAGAACAGACAAAAGTCATTACAAAATAATAAGGGTAGACAAGTATTAGAAGAGATAAGGCCAGAAGATCCAAATAAAGCCACTTCTTTTCTCCTTAATGGAAGGTACAAAAGAGAAAGGGAAAGCAGAAAGAAACCCCTCAGCCATCATCCATGGAAAATTGTGCAAACCATATCCTTTGATTCAAAACAAACAAGCATCAGAAAATCTCAAGTTGATAAAACAATTACCTATACAATACTGACAAATACAAAATGACAATTCCTTCAGAACTTTGGAAAGCAGAGGGCTATCACTATAGCTAATTTGATCCAATGTTCCCAAACAAACACAAACGTAAAACAAAGTAGTCAGGCCATTATTTGCAGTATAAAGTATAATATGCATATCGAATCTAAATTCCTTACCCTGATGGTTGAGCTGTAAAAATGGTCCTCTTTCCAAAAACTGGCGGCTCCTGAACAACAAGAACAAAATTGAATACAAGTTCAAGCAGAAAACATCACTAGAACCTGATTCAAACTAAAGCATAAGCTCCTACACATCAAGTTGGAACCAGAAAAACTAATTTGGCAGATAAACTCACATCATATTCCTCGAATTCATGATCCTCAATATTTACAATGCTTGGCTTGGCACTGGGGGGAGGTCGAAGCAAATCCTGTGCTTCCTCCCATGTTAGTCTCAGCTCAAGAGCATCTTCACTGTGCATAAGTAGCCTCTTACTTTTAGGCCCAATATTTCGAGTCCTCTTCTTCTCTGCAGTTCCCACAGGTTGAGGAAGTAAGTCCCCATTTATCTTGCCTCCATTATTTTCACTTTGGTTCCAGCCAATATCCCCATCAGCTATATTCATGTTTTGACAGAGCACCTAGGTGAGGATCATTGATTCACAAAAGGCTTTGGAAATGGCTGGAATAACCACTTACTGTAGGAAGAGTCTTGACAGTACCAGAAAAAGAAGCGTCTATAGGAGCAGCAGCATTGGCAAGTACAGATGTTTGGACATCCTGCTTAAACAATGGGAGTGCAAAAAGTTTCTCAGTTTTGCAACAATTAATAAAACATCGAATGCATATAACATAGGAAGATTTAAGAAATTTCAGTAATATTGCCAATGAAGCTTAACCTGTGTATCTGTTATGTTGTTTGTTGCTTTGCGATATCCTATCACAAGCTTGCCTCCAGGATCTATCCGGCTAAAAGTAACTGTGAAGAAAGGAACGAAAATATCTGAGAGAAACCAAATTACTTCTACCCCACAAAAAAAAAAAAGGAGAACATCACAATCATGGAGGATCGTGAAAATTAATGCTTCTAACTATCCAATCGTGTTGGGGAAAAAATACAAAACTATATGGATTAGCAGATTTATGCATTTTATTTAAAAAAACTCTCCTTCATGCCAAAGTTCAACGAGTTAACATTTCATTTATGTCACTCTCGCACTCTCTGTACTTGTTAACTAGCACTAGCCCATGTTAAGAATGGTGTAGCATATAACTTGAGCACTTAGATAACGGTAGCAATTAATCAATATCATAGCAGGGATTGGATAGAGCATACTTGTGTCGCCAGCTCGTAATTGCATAGACTGTATGCAAGGGGTTACTCCTTCCAACACGTACATCCTGCTATTATTGTTTGGCCAAAATCTGAACTGAAATGTCCATTCTCTCCCCTTCACATCTTGGATCCTTAATGGAAGGCCTTCAGATTGAGAAATAGCAGGGAAATAAGCCTGCATTAAATTATAGTTTTAAATGAGAAGAAAATAAGAGAGTTGGAGGGGTGCAGGTTGAGTGGAAGGAAAGGGGATGACCCCAAAATAAGAGGCCCAAGCTATGGACTCTTTAACTTACTTCCGCACAGGCTTTTGGGAGAACCAATCGACCAATTCGACCAGCATCACTGGCACTAAGCACCTTCTCAAACAATGGGACAATATTGGAATTTAAACTAGAAACATACTTAAGGAGAACAATAGTCTGAATATATAAATAGGAGTATTCATCTGTCCAAGCAGACATAAACAAGTAAATCTTAATCCAAAACAGAAGGATACTCTCCAGATAATTGCTGCAGCTCTTGATCAGTGATCCTTGGCCAATATCTAGGAAGTAACTGACTTTTACCCCGCCCATCAGCAGGTGGCCTTGCAATGCGCAGCTCAGGTGGAGTTTTGTTAGCCTCTGAACCGGCTGCAACATCAGGTTTTGAGGGTTTAGGTAGTATGGGCCGAGATCTTTGTCCTTGCTGAAAGGAAGCTATTGATTGGCCATTTTCCTTTCCTTCAACGACAGCACCAGGAAATGGTGCAAATTTTGAAATCCCTGGTGGAGCACCCAATGGCATACACAAAGATGGCTGTGAAAGTGATCCACACATATCTTTCATGTCTAATATTGATCCAGGATCTGGGTTGGAGAATGTCGATGGTCTACCTGATGGATGAGTTGCATTGAAGAAGCTTGTACCAATCTCCCCAATAGAATGTGTGGTGTCTTCCTGTCTCAATTGTCCAAGACGGGCATTTGGATCAGTTCCCTCAGACTGACTCAATAGAATGGATTCATTAGCTTCTATAAGTCTGCACAACTGTGCAAGTTTTCCCCCATCAACAGTGTCAAACTCAAGATTGTCAATGTAGGTTGGTTCACCATTACTTGATTTCAATGAGCCAAGTCCACTAGCAATCCCATTATTCTGTTTCAGAGTGAGTAAAAGATAAAGCAGAAATTGAACCATGAATAGACTAATAACCAGATTCCATGCCACTAAAATACATTTTGAAATCCAAATCATGCTAGGTACTTGTTTCCATAATCATACATATTTCATGCTAAATTTAATGTCTAATGTCTTTTTTTTCACTCCAACATATAACATCCTACATATGCACTTAAGTTGATGCTATAAACATCCAAGCATTATAAAAATATTAAAAGTTCCAACCAAAAACAGATGAAGAGTATTTTTATTCTCGTCAAATCTCCAATACCCACACTAACCATCTCCATCACCAAATTTGAATCAACAATAAAACAAACTTATGAACAGGTTTCTAGGGAACCAAAACAAATTATCTGGAGGACAGTTATCTACACAGATGGCCTTCCCAATTATTTACAAAGGTGAACATTATTGTGTCAATAATGCCACCAATATAACAACATTTTTCCTTACAACCTACCCTGACTCTACCTTGAGTAAGATCCAGATTCCCAAGAACAATGTAATACTTCATAATATTACAGCCAGGCTAATACTGAAAATTGAAATACAAGTTTAATGTGCACAATTCCTTGTATGAAAACAATGGTTGTAACATTTTAAACCACTCATGGCAACTTCAACTTACCAAAGACAGACGAGAACTCCTAGTACAGCTCATACATCCTATACCACCATAATCCAATAGCTCAACCAAAGACTCGGAAGCAATACATCCACAGTGGAGGCGCTGTAACACCAATTTTAATTAGGCTCATAATTTATCCATATTGATCGTCATTGTCAATTATAAACTGGAAAGACGAGAAAAAAATTTGGCCAAAAATAATAATCTGATTATTAAGTTACCTTGCTACAGCTAGAACATTCTCTCCAACCAGATTCCTCTAAGTGGAACATGTTACAGTAAACGGAATTCTCAAATGCAGATCTACATTCCATGTAAACCACAATATATTAAGTTAACTAGGATATGCTAAAGAGTTGCACAAGAAAAGAAACCAACTAATGTCCTGGACGATTAGTGAAAGAAAAAAGAAAAAAGCTAAAACATTATGGTCAGTGATGCTTAAGAAAAAATTCCGCATGCAAACATGCAGCAGCGTAGAAATTGAAAAGGAGCTTTATCATAATCACATGAACCATCACCTATAGATGCTTGACACGTGTGAGTATGAAGTCTGATGCAGTATGCAGATCCATAAGGAAATTTAATGAAAACATCAAAGGAAAAAGGAGGTCATTATACGAGAAGGAGCAAGAGTCCAAAAGTTTGAACCATTAAAAACCTCAACTAAGGTCACCAGCAATATTGACTTCTTCATCCAACTTAGTAGATCATTGCTCTTACTTTTTAATTTGACAGCGCACGGACCATATATATACTTGATTTCATAATTCAAGTTAAGGGTTAAAACAACACTTTCGAAGAAATAAGAATATAAGATGAGAATCTAAAAGAAACTCCAGATGAAGAAGTCAAGACCTCCATCTCTGCCCATCATAACGTTGCAGGGTTTTTAGTCAAACATAATAACCATTGTAAGATAGCATTTTTGACATATTCTCCTACACTGCCTGTATTAATTACACCAAGTTTAGCCACAAATCCACAATTAACCCACGTCATCACCTCCAGTATCGATCCATCGTATTAATAATACGCGCCAAACGTCAGCAGCATCCCACATTATCATATCAAGGGTCTCTAGCAGTCCACGAAACTTGAAACTAAACATATAAAGACTAATCTTTCATCAGGCCTAACAGAATTCTATAGTCAAAACCGGAAGTTGCGAAATGTCTGGGAAATTGGAAATGCACAAATTAATACCGATAACAAAATCCCCAAATTGCCCATGCGGAGTTGAATCTAGAAGAAGAGCAAAGAAAGGGGACAAAAAAAAAGGGAATGCTAAAAATAGCAGATGAGAAGAAGATTATACCCGCAAGTGTAGCAGAGATCGGCATATCCACCAGATCGCAAAACCCATCCTTTTTTCCACTCACTACTCGCACTAGCTCCACACGATGAATTCATGCAAATCTTGGCACTCATTCTTTTAATACGATGCCCAGAAATAAATTCGCAATCAAAACTCAAAGATTGTTTCTTTCAATTACCAAAACCCAAAATCAAAAGCCCCAAAAAACCCAAACCCACATCTATTATTGATCACCTGGCATGCACCAAAATTGCAAATTAAAAAAAATCCTAAAATACCCACGTAAAGATCAAAACTTCACAACTCTAATCGTAAATCTAGATAGCACGAATCCATGCATAGATTAAAAAAAAAACCAATCAAGTAAATTAAAACTAAAAGCTAATCTCTCTATGTGTAGAGAAACGAAAGGAAAACAAAGACTGAATAGTTAAAAAAGAGATTGCATGTATATAATCGATAAGCATCTTCTCTACAAGTCAAAGGACAGGTTTATCAGAACTAAGACCCAGTAATAGAGACGCATTTCTTTGTAAATATATATAAATAAATAAATATATATATATATATGTTTAGAGAGAGAAATAAAAGAGAGAGAGTGCATGCAAAAGTAACAGATGAAAAAAATGCATGCACGAGTCACGACACTTGAAGACACACACGCCGCTTAACTTATGTCGTCTTTTTTTTTTCCTTTTCTTTTCCGAATTTTTAATAAAAATATAAGGACAAAAATAATTATGGGCTTATATTTTAACAATTCCTAAAATATTATTTAAATTAAACTAATTTATAAATCATAAAAGCTTGGGATTTTAAAATGCAATAATTGAAATCTAAACACGTAACCTCTCTTTAATTTTTTTTATATAAAATAAATTGTATATTATTACATTTTTTTTAAACTTTATTTTATTGCAAAATTTTAGACTAAATGTGATAGCAAGGAAGATTAAATATACTATATCACGACAATGAAGGAAGGCTTGAATGGTTGAGATTGATAAAATTTGAGATAAGCATAAGAGACCGAAGAGAAAGAGAATCGAGTTATTGAGTTCCGACAACATTAGAGTCAAATTCAGTGTCATTTATTTGGTTTGGTTCAAGTTACTGTTGAGTTGTCTATTTCTAATTTTGGTGTATTTATTTATCCTTAATTACCAATTCACGAAATTTATAATTATCGTTTTTTGTCTCTGTAATGAAATTGGTCAATGCATTTGATTTTTTAGCCTTCCACTTCAGGAATTCTAACATATGTTTCAATTACTGCCACTTTTTTAAAAACAGAAAATCTATGTGTTAAAATATATATAAATTATTAATAGTATCGTTCTTAATGTTTTATAAGCCTAAAAATCTAAATCGATAATATATAAATATGTAAAATTTTAAAAGCATATTTTTATTATTAAGAAGCTACCTTGAGCTTCTTATTATGACATAGTTGAATAATATAATGTATTGCATTATTTCTTTAGCATTAAGATCCGGAAAACAACTCAATAAAAAAATCAAATGAAAAAATTATGTAAAGAAAAAAATCAAAATTATAAAAATTTGCCTCATTTTGGTGTTTATAAGTTTTAAGAGTAAGCTGAACCCTAATTTATCTCGTTTTGGTTTTTATAAAAGTTAAAAAAAAATGAATTATATTTTGTCTCATTTTATTTTTTATGATACATAATAATGCATAATCATAAAAAAATGTATGAGTAGGAGACGTGAAGAACGCCAAGATTATGATGACAAAATGCGTGGCACACGATTCTAAGGAGTCTGGCGTAACGCACATTTATTGTTGCATCCATAAAATGCTGTTATATAAAGCCTTATATATTACCTCAAAAAAAAAATTAAAGCCTTATATAATTGTATGGAACTTTAGAGTAGACCACTTAATAATAGGTTATCTTGTATTAAATATGTGTATATAAAAAGGTTAAGTACATTTTTTATAAATATGACATGATAATAATTATATAAAATTTAGAGATTATTAGCATCTAAAATATTCTTAAAACAATCCATTTTAGGGGGCGCTTGGTTTGTACGGGGGAATGGTAATAGGAATGGGAATGAATATAGTGAGGAATGAGAATGGATATTATCATTATAATTATGATGGTTGGTTAAGAGGAATGAATGATTACCATTACCATTGATAGTGGTTGGTTTGTA
>JAOTIZ010000008.1:5610800-5631530 GCA_027123425.1 Erythroxylum panamense | reverse complement strand
TATAAAATTGAAAATTTATTGAAATAAACTTATTTTAATATAATTAAAAAATATATTTTCAAACTAATAATCGGCGACATTTAATCCCAAACGTCGCAGATTGTCAAGCTACAACGATGTCTAATAAACGTCGTACAAAGCGTTAGGATTTCCACGACATTTAATTCACTCGTCGCCCATTCCCTTATGCTTTTATGATGTTTTCCAAAACGTCGAGAAATAACCTAGGTTTCCTTGACGTTTTCTACAAAACGTCGAGGAAACTGTTTCCTTACTCCACCTTCAATGACGTTTATTGCGACGTTTTCAGAAATGACACAAATAACAATCTACGACGGTTTTTAAACATTTGTGACGTTTTTAAAACGTCACTAAAGGGGTATTTTTCTTCTAGTGTAATTTTCTTCCATGCTACTCTACTACATATTGTTTCTCAACAAGTAGTATTAGAGCATCATTAAGACAATAGTGCTTCGATTGCAAGGTCTAAAGTTCAAAAGTTCAATAGACTAGAATTTTCGAACCATTACAACAAAGTAAAGGATTTGTTAACGCGATAAGATATGTTGAAGGGGCTGCAAAAGCATAAGCTAAAATATATGCATTTGCTTAACTGGGTAGAGCTAAGAGTGTGATTAGCTAGAACTATACGACTATGTGTGATGGAAAAGGACATATGCTACGTCATGGATATACTATAGGAAACTAACCATGATCGAATCACGAGCGCAGCAAAAACAAAATTTTTACAGTGTCCATTCGAATCCAGATAATTGAATAACTTGAATAAAAACATGAATCAATTGGTAAGAAATCGTACCTTATTCGCGTTCTGATTTATAAACCACAAGCTGCCAATTGTCTAGTCTCTAATGATATCCACAGAATAACTTCTCAACTCTTTTGAGAGGAAGAACATAAGAGTACTAGCTCCTTTATTTTTCTTCCTATTAATAGAAAATCATTAGGGTGCTTTTGTAATGTTATTAAAATTAAATTTCCTTAATTATAATTAAAATCATACTCTGATTATAATTAACTTAATTTTAATAAAATCAAGTATCTTATATTTGACCCTTAAAGTTTCTCAAACTATTTAATTAAGTCCAACTTAATTAAAATTGATTTTTCTTAACAAGATGCTCTTGATTGGATGACCTATTAGGTTCCTAATATATTAGCAATAATTATAAATTATAAGTATAATTTAAAATTAGAATTATATAAATTAAAACATTTTTTAATTTATCTTTAATTCTCAAATTAAACAATTTATAATCATAGATCAAGATTGACATCTAGCAACATGCACCCAAATATCAAGAATGTCAAATTGGTTGACTTAACCTATCTATGCATGGTTATGATGTATAATTTATTCCTTTCGTCATCTCATGCTCCAATTGGACAAAGTATGGATACAGGGTCTACTCTTTTCATCCAACATGTTTGTTTTTAGTAATTAGTAATTGATTTATAATTGATATTTGAAAATGCCTTTTTCAAATATCAATTCACTCTGGCTAGACAATTTCATAAATTGTTATTAATTAAGAACAATGGAACATTCTCTCTAATTACTTTAGGTTCACGAATCCTTTATTGACTTACTCGGTTGTATTCTTATGGTTCATATTGCGTCCAATCGCTACTGACTGAATTATCCTAGTACGATTCATTAGTAACATCAAAACACAGTAAATCTCTCACGAGATACTTTGATAATCTCAAGTCTAAGGATCAATTATACAACCACCATTATCAGAAAATCCACAAAAACATAGGTAATATTCTATTTGGAATTCTCATAGGCGAGTCAATTCATTGATTTATTTTATAATAATCACCCACATATTAGTTTAAGTATCTCCATACTTTAATTCATGAGATCAATTACTTTCTTCATAAAAAAGAAACATAATGTGTTCTAGTTTTACCATTTCAACAATATCCCGTCTTGATGACAATACAATTAGGAACATTTAGGAACAATACATACATATAAATTGAAACTCACAATTATGATCTTATCATAATTTCAATTACACAATAATTATTCTAATAATGCTAGTGGGCTTGGAGAGAAAAATATTTTTAGTTATCATAGTTTATTCTAACTTTTATTTTGATTTTTTATCAGTAATATTTAGATCAATTTATATTTGTAATTCCTAACATTTACCATAAGAGGAATATAAATTATATGATCAATTTTTATTTTGATGTATATATTATTTTTTTACTATCATAATATTACTGATGTTATTCTATATGTTCAAATTCTCCATTTCTTTATTATCGTCTTTACTATATTATTGTTATTGTTCAAGGTTTATTAGCTTATGAACTGTGGTACCAAATTGAAATGAGGCATAAATCTAAAGAATTTTTAACAGTTACAAGGACTTGATTGTATTATTTAGCTAAACAAAACCTAAATGTAGGCTTAGTATGAAGGCATGGCCTAGGCTAATTTAATCGAGCTTTGAGCTTAGCTCAAGCATTTTTTTAATTTAAAATTTAAATTAGATTTAAGCTTGACAGCTCACGCCCGACTACTTGCCATATTATAAACCGTCACACTAAGATAAAACGATGTTATTTTACGCTTCACGCTCACACTCGACTACTTGTCTCAGTATAAAATGTCACATAAAACGATGTTATTTTACATTGTGAAGCGGACGCTTATATAGTACAAAATAACTACGTTTTATAGCTAGTGTAAATTGATGTAATCGAAACCTGGCTCTGATACCAACCGAGGACCCCGAAGGGTATAAAGGGAAGTATAACAACCAAATTGGCTAAAACAACTCTTTAGACAAGACCATCAACTAACGAAAGTCAGACTATAGGTTATTGTAGTGTCTGGTAGACTATTGTGGAACAACATAGGAACTTTGTGACCATTGGTAAGTTCCAAGTATGATGGACGAGACAACAAAGCCCTTCTCTCTTTAGGCACACAAATCTCATCTTTCTTCTTACAAACCTTATACTCTTCACAACTCTCTTTCCCCTTTTGAAACAATAGTAACATGCACACATGAAAGGAGTGAAGAGGGATTGTTCAAAACTCCTTAAGTGTCGGATTTGATGGAAAACCACCCAATTGAAGGATTGAAAAGTTCGAATTCAAAGAAATAAGAAGAGGGTAGATTCGAATTAACCGAAATTAAATCCAATACACAGGGTTTCAAATTTACCTACTAGACCTCATGAAGATCTTATCTCGAGCAACCTGGATAATGCGTAAAGAACAAACCAAGAAAGTTGTTTAGGATCAAAATCACGCCATAATCTGATTCAGCTGATAAGTGATGTTTAATTCCTAAGTTTATAAGAACAAGAGGGGTTTCTCCTCTCAATGTGGTCGGCGACACACAAGAAATAATATGATCAAGGCTGTCTTCCCCTAATCCTACAGAGAGTATTTATACTTAGGTCAATTAATAAAAGACTTGGGCTAAATAATACATCGAAGCGTAAAATAAATATAACTTAAAACAAGTCCAAAATAGAATAATAAAAACATGCCTAGGCCTGGTCCAACTCGCTCCCAAGTCTGATCATAGGCACGCCTCTCCTCTTAGGCTTAAATGATGATGCGCAGCCCAATAAAATGATTTTCAAGTCCTAAGTGAGTCCAATCCAAGGATTTGAGATAAATGAATCAATTTGGGTTGTGATTCAGATAGCTCTCCTCTAATAGGCTTGGTGCACTCCATTCTCTCCACAAATCTGCCCATATGTGCATAGAGAGCCTCCTTAAGTCTCTCGGTCCTAGCTTTAGATATAAGTCTAATTGGAATGACAAACTCACCCCTATCATGCATGCTGTCTCTATAGTGATCCTTGCTCCTGCTCACATCACATTTCCCCTACCTCTACGCCTTCCTCTCCCCTAGAATCAAGCATGCTTGGGTAAAAACCTCAGCATTTTCTCTATCACCATTTCCCCTGCACTTTTCTTTCCTGCTAGAACTAGCCACACTTGTCCCAAAACATTCACCATTATTTGTAGCACCATTTCCTCTACCCTTTTCCCCTTCCACACCTCGCTCTTCCACTTGCTACTATATTCTCAAAACTATGCGATGGATTCGAGGGATTAATTGAACCAGTATTTTCATGATTAGCATGCACAAGTTCAGCATTTTCATTATATACAAACTAAGGCATTGAATTTTTAGCACTTGGAGCATCATACATAGATAAAGTATAAGCAAAGTAAATTAAATTTTTTTATAATACACATGTTCAGTAAAAATAGGTCCAACAATCATTACAGAACAAAATACCTGTTCTACAACAGATTTTTTAAGCTTTCTATTAGGATGAAGGGGATTTTTTTCAAATCTTTAAATTGTGACCTTGATGTAAATAGTTACTGTATGTCTTGTTATATCCTTTTTTGGTTACCCTTTCAATGTCTGCAATCTTTTCTCTCTGCTCATTAGCACTTTTCTTCCTAGCCTTCTTAGGTCATCTTCTAACATGTGGTGGGTCAATTGATTCTGAACCTAATTGTACCTACATATTTTGATACAGAATTGGCATAATCACATGCTTGTATGTTATCTTATAACTTGACACTCTATAGTAAGGATCCACCAAATCATTTGCTTTAACATTATTTGAATGAAGTAATGTCGAACACGTATGTGGACAAGGAACTCTAGTGATATCCCACTCCCTACAAGTACATGTCTTGCCACGTAAGTTAACCACATAGTTGTGATCATAAATTGTGACATCCTAAGTCCCTTTGCCCAGCATACAAAGCATCATAATCCACTAATTTTTTTACAGTTTTCCTCTAACTTTTCACTAATTTCAGGACAAATCTTCCCCTTCCCCTTACTAATCCATTCTCTTTTTTCTTTGTATCTACACATAATCATCCTTCTAATGCTCTCTATCATAGTTAAAATTGGCTCATCTCTTGTAGCAGTTATATACTTATTGAAGCACTCGCTAATGTTATTACTTGAGAGATCACACTTACTATGAGTGCCAAAGAAACACCTTGCCCACAGAGAAGGTGGAATATTAGAAAGCCACTTATATGCCTCAATATCAACAGCTTATATTTCTAGCATTTTCATATTGAATCCATCTTCAGTGTAATACCTAACAGCAGCCCAAAGGATGTCTCTAAGTATCTTGTCTTTGAATCTGAGCTTAAAATTAGCAAAGAGATGTCTTACACAGAATCTGTGTTCAACCCCTGGAAACATGTTCTCAAATGTTTCAACAATTCACTAGAAAAGACAAATACACACATTATTATGCAGAACAATTTAAATGAATAATGTAAATGGAATGAATAGTGCAAATGCATACCTTTTGCCTATCTGAAATAAAGACAACCCTTTTCTCCATTGGAGAGCCAATTTGTTGAGTTAATAGGTCTAAAAACCAAGACCAACTATCCTTGCATTCTGATTCCACAAAATTATAACTAAAGGGTACATTTGGTTGTTTGAATCTATTGCAACTGCATGCAATAAATGATCCCCCAAAACTCCTCTTAGATGACACCCATCTAAACCTATCACAAGTCTATAACCCTCCAGAAATCCATGTTTTTGTGCAGAAAATATAACAAATAGTCTTTTAAAAATTGGATTTCTATTTATTAAGAGGACTTTAGATTGCACAACAGCAAGTGATCCAGGATTCCTCTATACTATTATAGCACAGTAATCTCTCAACCTAAAATATTGATCTTTGTGCTCACCTTGGATCAATTTAAATGCTTGTCGCTTTGCTCTATGAGCTTACTATGGAAAAACATGAATCCTGAATTTTCGTTTCACAATGTTCCTAAATTCAGTCACATTTGATTTTGGGTCATCAGTTAACTCTGTGATGGATTGGATCGCGAATCATTTGGAATTTTCAGTTTTGTTTCTATAAAACCATTTTACACCTGTGAGGATTATCTTTTATGGATTTAACTTGCATGATTGTAGTTTTTTGATAGTAGCTTACATATATCCTCAATCCACACATCTTTTTATATATTGCGCTAATCTTATCTTTTTCATTCTTTTTGAATTTTAGCTCAAAACCCTTCCTGATTGAGTACATTCTAAGTGCCTTCTTGTAAATAGTTGTATTTGAGAAAATTATCCCTGTAAAAATCTTAAGATTATCAATGTCCTCATTAAAATCTTTAAAAGAAATAGCATTTTCCTCATCTGAAGACTCAACTGCTTCTTTTAACCTTTCACGATCACTAATGTGATCAAACTCCATAAAGTGACCATCTCTCTTTTTAGTTGTAAAATTAGCATAATCATCAACTATGAGACTTGCATATTCAGCATAATCTCCTAACTCAATGTTAGGTGGTTCTCCTTTACTTCTGTTATAATCTATGAGATCACAAGTGTCACTTAAACTATCCCCATCTAGAAAATATCCAAGATCAGACCCATCATCAGTGGACTCATCAGATCATACAACACCCCTCTTTAATTTTATATATTTATGGAAGCACAATGTAGAATGTGAAATATGTTATTATGTTGTTTTTATGAAGTGAGTGAGAGTTGGAGCTTATTAAGGTAAAAAACAGGTCAATTATAAATAAAGCTATGCTATGTTCGACATAGATTAGTCTCCTAAAAATTGACACAAGAAAGATTAGTCATGGGAAAATACATGGTTTTCAAATTTTCAAGCTATAGTTTTCACATTCAAAAGTGCTGACTAACCATTTAAAAGAAAGCAACCTAATTAAGAAAAGAATAATTTGTAAACAATTAAGGCCCCAACATCTACCATGAAAAAGATAAAAGTAGAAAAAGGAAAAAAAAATCAGCCAATATGCTGACAAGATTTCTCAACTTTTAATAACCTTTAGTTTCAGTACCTATTTGGTAGTTCTTACTTCCCACACTATGGACCAAGACAAAGCTGCAAAATTCAAAGCGACCAAATTGATTTTCCCTCTCAAGCATTCACAAAGAATCAGATTTTGTCGAAATATATTACTTGAGAAGTCAACATCTATCATTCCGTAAAAATCCTTGATACTAAAGCATTCACAGAAGATGAAGACAAGGGCAAAACAGAAAAAAGATAAAGAATTTATAGTCGTTTAGCCATAAATTCCTAACAAATTTTCTACAGAGCTTCACAATTAGAGTTTTAAATGAACATCAAACATATATGTACGAAAGTCAAGCCTTCTACCATTACTTCCAGTCTTCCCCATGTCACTTTTCAAATAAACATCATAACATAGTGCCTTAAATGGCACTAAACTAACTAAATAAACAACTTTTATCTGCCATTTGTTAAAAAATTGCATCTCTTTTTCAAATACAAGTTCTCATACGAAAATCAATACCTCAAGTCGGTTCCCTTTCCTCACCTAGTTAACACTGATCGGAATACTTCACCATCTCCAATACCGAACCTAACCCAGAAAAGAAATTACAGCACTATACCAAACGACTAAGTAAAAAGGTTCGATCTTTACTACAATCGGAACAAATCCAAGTAAGCCCCAACAAAACAAAGTCAATGCGATCTCCAAGATGATCCAATAAAGCTGGAAAACGAAAAATAGTGTTACTTACCCAGCCATGGGAGAGTTGTGAGGGTAATTAACAAATATGATTTGTGTTTAGCGTTTTTCCTTTGTATAAAAAAAACAAATATGATTCAAAATCACCGTCAAAAAGTCAACTTTAACTGCAAACCAAAAAAAAAGAGGAAATCTGTCAAACCTTTTCAAATTTTATTGAATTTATTTATTTCGAGATTAAAAAAATTCCCTCCAATTATGATTTTCTACTTAATAAAATTCGGGTGTTTGTTTTCTTTTTTTTTTTCTATTTTTGATTGTAGTTTTTATTAAAAATGAAACTTCCTATTAAAATACATTGGGTTCATTATTGTTGTATTGTGTTGTTTTTAAAAATAAAAAAACTGCAAACCTCCGAACATGAAAATTCACCAACATTTTTCACATGAATTAAACTACTTTAATTTTAAGTGTTATTTACGTAATCTATCCTAAGAAACCACTAAGGTGATGTTGGACAGACACAATGTACTACTTATACTCATCTATGTTTACGTAAGAACGTTTAATAAATTTTAGTATAATAACATTTTCAGTACAACATATTTAATATCACGCCCTTCATTCCCTAGCGGTTCTCTACATAAATTTGGTAAATTACATCTTTCGTCTCGTCCCACTCTCAACTTCGGTCCTTTCCATTCTATCAAATTACTTCCGGAGGAACTTAAATGCTTTGGATTTGAAGTTCAAACGTAAATAAGCTAACTTGTTCAGAACTGAGGTCCATGTACGCTAACTCAGAACAAGCCTAAGAATTACAGTTTTATTATTTATTTTTCGTTATAGTAAATAAAGTAGACAAACCAGGAAGGTTTGCCCGAGCGTTATAAGAAGGAAGACTTAAATTTTCTGCACATAAGTGTGCATGGGTTCAAACCCCGGCAGGACTAAGTGGACACTTAATTTATAGAAGATAATGAGAATGAGAATATGAATGAATATGATGAAAAATGAGAATGGATATAATCATTATAATTATGATGATTGGTTAAGATAAAGGAACGATTACCATTATTTTTTATTGTGGTTGGTTTATTAAAAATATTGAGAAATAAAAATTTGTTAAAATTTTATTTTATTCCAAATTTTAAATATAATTTAATTAATTGTATTTTATGCATCGTATTTATAATGACAAAATGTTTAAAATCAAGTATATTGCGATATTTCATTTTCAATAGCTCTCGAAGGAAAAATACTCCAGTATTTTCTTACATCATCAACATATCATCAGTTACATAATATTATCAAAATATAGTTTAATAATCAAAAATATTGTACAATTCATCAACATAACCATAATATCCACCATTTTATAACTATAGTAAATTCAAGTAATATAGTTTAATATTATTTACATTCCTCTGATAATGTAAATGATGTAAAATATCTGTCATATATACAATACCTTAACCAAAAGTCTTTAATTGATGTAAAATAACCAGGTTAATACTACAAACATTGTTTGCATCATAACTCCAAAAGACCCTACTAATACAAAATAACCCGGTTAGGCAACATTAATTGCATCATAAGTTCATAATACTTACAAAAATATTAATATGCTTTCTCGAATGATTCATAGACTAGAAAATGGATAGAAGCCAAGTTAAAAAACGAAACCTAAACTTTGGCAAGATCATTACTTGGATGTGTGAACATCCCTGTGTTTTTTACCTATAGACAATTCTAGATCAACATCATAAAAGTTGTTTGAAGGGAATCAGCAACAAACCCACTCGAATAAGAATTGTGAGCCAAGCAGCTGAGGTAACCGGAATCTATTGTCAAGATTTGTTGTCACAGATATTTTAAGTATTTCCTTAGAACAGTTTTGATCTCATATGTAAAATTACAACTCAAAGATGATCATCATAACCCAAGACATGCATTGGAGCTTACGCAGATAATGGTTGGGGCTCCTGTACAGATGATCACACATAAAAGGTAATGTGTGCTTGTTTCTGCATAAAGTATTCAAGACCAACAGCACCATATGCACATCTAACATTGTTTCTTCTGAATCTAAAAAGTTGTAAATTGGGTTTATCCAAACAACCTGACATGAATAAAAGATACCTATCCAAAAACAAAAAAAGTTAACACACCCAATCATGGCAAGCAACAAGAAAATGGTCTCTCCCATGTGTTCGGTTCCAGAAAGGATATTTTCCAGCAATTATGTTCACATAGTCTTTTATGAAGATTGATAGTGGTCTCAGATCATGTGAATTTGGCACATAAAGTTCCGAATGCAGCTGACGGGCACTGCATGGAAGGTAAAACAAATGCGCCTTTTCCGGATTCTTTGTGACCAACTTCTTGTTTGCCTCCATAAACTTCATAAACCATCCTTCAGAAGCATAAATTCCATTGAGATGAGGTTTTATTATAACGTTTGATATAATCTTTGTAATACATGTAAAAGAACAACCAGATTATGTGAAACCAATCAGTTCAGAGTGTAGTAACCTTTTCTTAAATCCTTTCCGCTACTTTAATTTTCTACTCATTTTTATTCCATTTCACCTAACCATACTCTAGCTATCTTTCTTATTCAAGAGATGAGTCTTCTATAACACTAGCCTATTCATCTGATCTGCATAGAACCTTTGTATGTAACTTTTTCTTACTTCGTCCACATGTGGAACTACCAGAAACCTTAATATAGATGCATTATCTAATTTCTTTCAGAATATTCTTTCCCAAAATTAGCTCCAGTTCGTCGTGGTTATTTTAACCCCAAATGTGTAGCCAATACCATAATCATTTTTCAACTTATTGATAGTTACACTTGAAATTTTATGAAAATAGAGTTCATCAATAAGTACGATGAAGCAAGGAAAGAAGTGTTATCAATTTACCTCTTGAAAACGGAAACATTCCAAAATATATATATAAGGATCATCAGTAACAATGGTGGCATGCTCAATCATGCTCAGTCTCCTTTTTAGCATACGCCAAGCAGCATTAGGTGACAAAGACGGAATGTTTCTCTGAATCGTGTATCATGAAAAAACATGTTTAGTGCTAAAAACTATCTGTACAATGTTCATTTACAAGAAACTAAGAAGTATACATAAATTCCCAACAATTCTACCTCAATATGAGGACTGAGAGGAGGAAACAACTTCTTCCACTCATCATTTCCAATGCTCTGTTTCCTTCTCCTTCTAGATACAGAATTTCCTGGTTCAGAGATGGAAACATTTTTGTCCCCAGAAAGAACTGTAGAATTAAGAGGAATGCCAGGTGTAATTGAAACCTGACTGAACTCTTTAACTTTTTTCACGGTAGAACTCTTCTCTAAATGTATGCCACCATTAAGTGGAACGCCAGGAGTAGTTGAAACCTGACTAAACTCTTCAACTTTTGCCTCTGTAAAACTCTGCTCTAAATGCATGCTACCATTCAGGGATATGGAGGAATAAGCTGGGGGGATGGGAAGAAAGGAACCATGTTGTCAGCTGATTAGGAAATGTAAAACTTGGAACCAAAATTCCAACTAATGTCAATGTCGCGGCTACAAGAAACAGCTTCCTCCAATCTATTTTATTCCACACACAACTCCGTAATAATTCTCTCCTCAGGCTCTCAGCTACATGCCACAGTAACTGCGCCATCTCATCATTTAACAACACTTCACCTTTTTTCAATCACTAAAACAGCACCATTAGCAAGGATATCTGTCCTTGTATCGATAGTTCATGAGTTCTCTACGCATTATTTTTAGGTGGATTCGCATCAGTTTCTTCTGATCCTGAAAACCTTCAAAACTTCAATTGCAAGAACGAGATACAACAACTCGAACCCTTAAACCCCACAAGAAAAAAAGCACCTTAAATTCTAAATCCCGAAGCCAGACAACAACAAACTAAGAATTCACAAGCCAATTCTCAAGACTTCGCCAAGGTGAACTGTCAACAACAAATTCGTTCGCGTGAACAGTTAACTTGTGGCCAAGCTTCATATCTCCACTTCTCAAAACATATAAAGACAGTACAATAACAACACAAGTAAGAACAGCCAATCTCGTAAGTATATTACAAGGTCCTAGCCTTGTCTCCTTCTAAATATATATTCCTCGCATTGGGCGTGAGCATCAAAACTTCCTAAGCTATCACTCATCACATTAGCTTCTTCTTCTTCTCTTAATTGGATAAATAAAATTCGACACAGATGAACAGAATCAAAGGGATCATCAATCAGAGATTACAAAGAAAAACAATACCTCCGGGTTCGGATAGGGCGGACACTTTACGTAGTGAAACGAGCAGACAGGATTGGAAAGGATATCAGTTGGAGTGCTTTCCCATCGATCCATATCAGTCCGTACACTACGTATCGCCAAACCAGTTCTTTTCTTCTTCATGTGTTGATAACTTTCTTGGCAATGAGAGTAAAAGAGCCTCCAAGTTACATTGCTGCAGAATCAAAGTGGTCGCAGAGTCGACTAGAATTTGAACATGACGATAAATAAATTTTTCAGACAATATTATTAGTAAATATTATCTGCTGTAGGTATAGTTAAAGACAGTTATTGCTATAACTTATGGGAACCATGGAAGAACAGTGGAGTAAAAATGATGGATTTATCCCAAGAATTCACCTAACTTTTCCGTTAAAACAAAAACTTGAAAGAAGATATTATTAACAGTTGTTGGTTATGGCAGAATAATGGCGTCCGTATACAGTACAGAAAAAAAATTTATGAATCGCCTTCAGCACCTCGTGCTGGACCCAAAACAACCAGTGCAAAACAGAGTTGTCCTTCTTGTCTGAAAGACCACAATTGAATGTTATTGCCCACTTTCAAGGTTGAAGGGTTACTCGCTACAAGACTGTTCCACTTTGTCGTTAATACGTATGAACTGCTACCAGTCCCGTTTGATTTCTTCATGTTCCACTTTTTAAAGTTCATATTGGTGGTCTCTTCAGTCGCATTGGGTCCGATTACTTTAGTCTCTATAGCCTTCAGCTTTCCACGTTCATCCAACATGTTCAGCAATTCTTTCTCTTCATAGGTCAGAAAGTCATGGCATTGTATTTGGTTGGCGGGAACGGACATGCGTCCCTCACCCTTCTTCAAGTCTGTCTCGAACAATGACTTCTGTATGATCAACTCAACCTCTGTGCCTCCCATTTCCTGAATGCGATTTTTGAACTCCTGAGGCATGTCTGGAGGTGGGCTGGCGCCAGAAGCTCTTTCTTTTCGTAGCTTCACACGTTCCTTCTTGTTTCCGAGGCTTGTTGCAGCAGGGGTAGTCTTGGACCTTTTCCTTGCGTCTCTGACATTGAACTCAGTCATGGATATGCCAAGTTGAGTTATGGGAGATCTTTTACGTTTCAACTTTGAAGACTCGAATGGTGAAATAGCATTTCTGGTGCCATTGTTGTTTTCTTTGATCAACTTCTCGGCAGCAACGGCGGCAACCTCTGTTAAGTAAAAAAGGCCTCTCAAAGAATCCGGCATTCCTCTGCCTCTCCTCTCTACGCCCTCCCTCCTACCCTTAAAATCTTTCAGAGTCAACATCTTTCTTCTCCTCCTCCTTAATATACTATCTTTTGTCTATGAAAAAGAAGAAACAAACAATTAACTGTGAGCAATAGTATACATTATACATGTATATATATGCAGACACATAATCCATATAAATAAGGATTTCCTAAAGTAAATGGAATTCTATAATCTAGCACAGTCCAATCCAATAATAAAGAGGAATTACAAATCCTTACACAAAGCGAAAAGATTACCTAAAAATCCTAATAGGAACACTAAACTAAAGGATTTCTTAATATTAATGGGAGTTGCAAGTCCTAGATATTGTATGATTTCCTAATATAAAAGGGAATTCTAAGTTATAATACTAGACTAAATTGAAGGACTCTCAGATAAATGCACAAAATACAGAGTTCATACAAAGCCTGCAATATATTCACTGCTGCATTCAGATCCCTGTTTTGGTTCATCAGAAGTTCAATAAACAATATTAACTTGGAATGAATTTTCTCTAGTTGCATCATCTTGTAAGCCTCAATAAACTTCCCAATCTGAACGTAGTTATCTATTTAATGGAAAAAATAAAAGGAGGATCCTCCGATTTTGCTCGAGAAAAACTTTATTTCTTTCACACTCGTTCCCTCCAAAATAACCCAGGATAGATTAGACAGCCCACACTTTTATTAAAAACTAAAACCGAACCTTCAATCAATTCTCCCCTCAAATTCTGTGTCTCAGTAATTTTGGCCCAACTTTATTTCAGTCTATCTCATCTATTCATTTATATAAATCTCACATGTATAAATGATTGGAATAAAGCTGGGATTACTGTCCGAATCACGTCCCGTCAGTTCTACTCGCCGTCCCCAGTGGCGAATCTCCTTCTTTTTGGTGTTTCAATCTGACCCCAAATAAAGTCTTTAGAGTTTAAACACTTTTTAAGGTTTCTCTTTAAAGACAAACTTTGTCAATCACCGCACCTTTTAGTTATTAAAAGTAAGCATCCCAAGTCATGCGGGTTATAAAAAAGGAGTGAAGTCCGAAGATAAATCTATCTACCCATTTTTTACTTCTTTCTGAGTTATTGACCCTTAGCTCAAAGATGCCGGTGAGAGTTCACCAAATTTTCTCCTAAACTTGTAAAATGAATACAATAATCAAAAAATTTAGTTTCGAACACCAATACCTTCTCTCTGTCCTTTTTTTTTTTTGGAATAACAAATATGAATTCGTTGAATGAATAAAAGAAGCTAGCTTGATTCATTTTTAAGTCAGTATTGTAATTTGTCACATTACGGATGATGGAAACGGAAGATAGATCGCTGAAGAAATCACAGCAAATGATTCCAAGAAAAAACTTACTGAAAAGTCCTCAAGTACCTTGAAGTTCTTAGATTTCCATTGTCACAACACATATATATAACGCAAACAATGAAATGCTCATTCCAAAGCAGCATTCCAAATGATTCCCCAACTTTCCAAGTTTCAACATTCCATCGTCATTAACACAATAAAACATGATGTAAAGCTTAACTAAAACGACCTTGGCTTTGCCACGATGGTGGAATGCTTCAATATGTGCAAACTGAACTGCCCACCTTTCTCGGTGGTATCAATCTTAGACTGGCCAGGAGGAGGCAAAAGCTCAAAGTTCTGTACCAAGCGTCCCACTGTGATACCAAGAATTGGCAACGCAAGAATAATTCCAGGGCAGCTTCTTCGACCAACTCCAAATGGAAGGTACCTGAAGTCATTGCCATTGGCCTCAACCTTAGATTCTTCTTCCAAGAACCTCTCCGGCCTGAACTCTTCAGGGTTCTTCCAGTTTGCAGGATTGTTTGCTAGCCACCATGCATTCACCAAGATTTTACTCTCTGCAGGGATGTCATACCCACTAAGCTTAGCATCATGAAGGTTCATGTGGGGCACAAGTAAAGGGATTGCCATTCTAAGACGGAGAGTCTCCTTGATCACAGCCTGGAGGTAAGGGAGATTTTGAATGTCGGGTTCGGTGATTTGGTGAGCAGGTCCAAGCACAGTGTCAAGTTCAATCCTCAGCTTCCTCTGGATTTCAGGGTGGTTCACAAGCTCTGCTATCGCCCACTCGATTGACCATAGCGTTGTCTCAATTGCTGTCCACATGAACATAGAGAATTAAGTAAACTATTTGGTAGGTGCATCTATCTACCTGCGAAGCGTATAAAATCAAGCTCCTTCATAATGATGAAAGTTCTTCCAACACAAAGTAGGTGAGAAAAGCATTTCCTACCACCTACTACCTACCAATGATGTATACAGATTTATCTATACAACTTTTTATTACTTTAATTGCAATGTTTATTATTTTAGTTGGTTTACCTACAACAATTGTTGTGCCAACCTACCACTAGGCTTGGCAAACCCCATCGATAATTATAAGAAAAAATACGTTACTTTTCTTTCTTAATTTTAAAAAAATTCTGCCTGGATTGGGCCAACTTAGACTTCGGGTTTCCTAAGTCGCTCTGGCTCGAATTAGGGTTTGACTGTCTCAATCTCAAACCCAGCAAAAGCCACTAGGCCAGGCTCAGGCCTAGGTAGGCCAAGCCCAACTTGTCCTATTGTTTTTCTTTTTTTAAAGAGCAAAATACTCAAATTTTCATTCTTGATGATAAAACTAAGTTAGAAACTGAAGAATAGAAACCCAAATTCGTAGATGCGCAAATCGAATAAATGCTTGACCTATTGTTAACATTACAACAATAACAAATAAGAAAAAAAATAGGATTTAGGAAATTCCATTCTAAACCATTCTCAAGCCTACCTACCACAAAGTCACTTTTCTAGTACAAAGGGGCAAAAATGTCCCAAAAATCTCCCTGTCTTTTGAAGAATCGTTTTCTAAGAACGCTGAAGAGTTACAACCTTGAAAACAACTAATCAAACTGAAAACCTTCCACATTCGGACACTCAACGCTCTAAGTTTAATTAGGCAAAAACTCGAAATCGGATTCAGGATTACCTTCTATCTTTTCATAAACTATTTACTCTGATTGGTCAACCTTAATCACTTGATCATATAACGATTCCTACTTCAATTACTATTAGCTACTATAATTTTGTGAGCTGGTAATCACACTTTTTTTTTTAGGTTGACTACGATATGTCTTAGGCGAGTCTCAACTATAAGAAGGCACCTTTAAACCATTCCATACCTAGACTAATCCCCGCTCAAACCGGATAGATCCCTTGCGGGTTACACTAATAGATTCTCAACTCACTCGTACCCCCCAAGGCGCTTATGTGAACAGTTCGCATATGTTTTTGGTTTACCAGATAATGCTCCTGATGACGACATCTATTTAATTTCCCATCGCTGGAGTAAATATCTACTGACACCTGACCTACTTCACGCAAATAATTAGCGTGTGTCTTATTGAGACCTCTCGTGCACTTGTCATTATCTAAACTAACAATAGTCTCTAAAACCTTTTAAACCGTTTCGGAGGCGCAATTAAAATCTAGAGACTACCAAAATCGTTCAATAGCAACGAAATAAGGAACTGTTGAGATCTGATAAGAAAGGAAAAGGCTGTGCAGAATAAATATTGATTATTACCGGCAACGTTGATGTTCTCAACAATGTAAAGAACGTTGTCGTCGTTGATCTCTCCCTTCTGCTGAGCGTCCAATATGTGATCGATTGCGCATTTCAACCCTTCGTTGCTCATGCTCTTTGTGCTTGCCAGTTTCCTACACGAATAAATTCATGATTATTACCAATAAAAAGGTAAAAGCAGCAACCATTTTCACGATCAAGAGCAATTGTTTTTACCGATTACAAATATAAAAATACAACTTTTGGCCGTACTTCCATTTAATTATAGCAAAAGTCATTAAAAGCAAGGAAACATTAATTAGTCATTGGGATAACCGAAACTTTAGAAGCCAAAAGAAAAGGAATTTCTTGGGATTTTCGAAGCTATTCAAAGCTTATGAAACCAAGAGAGAACCAGGACTGTTGAAGGAACCTGAAGCTTAAACCACACCAAAGTGGAAGCTTTAATGAAAAAAGATTAATGAAAACGACGAATGAAGCTTGAACCACACCAAAGTGGAAGCTTTAATGAAAAAAGATTAATGAAAACTACGAATTACTTACTTCCTTTCATCAACGAAATAGTCCTTGAAGAGCTGCAGCCTTCTTTCTTTCACTTCTTTACAGATCTTCAAGTAACCTCTCAGGAATGGTCTAAGAATTGGGATGAAATCACCATAGTTATACTCAAAGCTCTGTGCCAACCTACTCCTCTCACCATTCAAAGCTTTGAGCTTTACGAACAAAGGGTCATCCTCGCTGTCGAATCTCCTATCAAACATGATCCTGTACATGTTATTGTACATCAGGAGCTGCAATCTCCTCCTCAGTACAATCCCATTTGTAGCCGCTTCAGGGTTCTTCTTAACATCTTCCACAACACTGGCGGCCTCGAATTCCCAGCCTGTTCTGTACTGTTGGACAACTTTGTTAGTAAAGAAAGGGACCGTCATGATTCTCCTCATCTTCCTCCAGTGCTCGCCGTAGACGGTGAATACCATGTCCTGTCCTTTTCCAGTGAAGATATCGAACACGACGTTGCGGGTGCGAGACCCGAACTCAACTCCCTGTGTATGCAGCACCTCTTTGGCGAGCTCCGGCGAGGATATGACGACGAGGTTCCGTTGTCCCATACGGAGAAGGAAAATGTCGCCAAACTTCTTGGCAAGGTCAGTGAGGTTGCGGTGGTTCAAGTCATCGCCAACCTGAAGCCAGTTACCGAAGACAGGAACAGGAAGTGGTCCAGGAGGGAGCTTGAAACGCTTGCCACGTAGTTTGGAAACAACAATAGCCACAATTGTAGCGAGGAAGAGTCCCAAAAGGGTCTTCTCCAAGAGGAGGAGATCCATAATTACTCCTAGTACCAAAATAAATGGCTATCACCACAAAGACAATACAAAGGAAAGGAAGAGACGAATGATGGACAATTTGGTGTTGGTGCCTTGGTGGAGCTAATATAAGCCCAAGTTTAGGGGAGATTATATAGAACCCGAGAGCCAAGCTTGTGTACGCGAGAGTTCGACGTTAGGTAGGGCGTGTGGCTGTGGTTTGAAATTAAAGTGAAGTGGTCGTTTGGGCACGTTAGGAACAGTTGGAACGAGGAACGAGTAGCAGCCAACTAGTCGTAGTTGACGTCGTTAGTGTTTTGACGGTTGTGTTGTGGTGGGCGTGGTAGGAGAGCATAGATAGGCACTTGGGGTTAGGTAATGGGGGTTGGTGGATGGAGCCGTCGATCCACTCCATTTTTTATCCAAACTCTTCCGGGTTTTACTTGTTTTAAATATCAGAGAAAGTGAGTTAAGGTCCTTTCGTTCTACTTTGTTGTTATTGTTATTTTTAATTTATGTTTCTATTAAAAAATAAAAATCTGTTTAATTAATATTTGTATCAAAACTGAAAACAAGATTGAGATTTATAATAAAAATTATACATTGATGAAAAATAAAAAATTAAGTAAATTAGAAAAAAATATATAATTAGAAAAATATCAATAGTTGTATCTGATTAGGAAATGATTGTGAATAATTAGGAGATTAGACTATCGTGTATATTAGGTTTTCCTAGTTTAGCCAGATTTTCTGGATTTCCAACGATGTAAGACTCCTTTTGTTGGAGCTCAAGGTGTGTTGTAGTTCCATATATTTGGGACATGAATTATCGTACGACAACAAGAAGGTCTTCCTACACGTCTCTGATTTCTTTAGTGTCAATAACTCAACTGATTAAAAGCTCAACCTTTAGCTTTCTGCGCAATTGAAAGAGATCTAAGAGATGAGTTAAGTACGTAAGAAAGAAGAAAAGAAGAAAAGAATAAAAAAATAAGAGAGAGAATAGATATAAAAATTTGAAACGGAAGAAAATAAATAAACGATCTTAAATAATCATTTTTTATGTTTAAATTAATCTATTATTTCGGGCAAGAAATTAAATATTTTAATTGCCTAATTAATACAATAGACAATCAAATTAAGTAGATCAACTAAACAAATCCATATGATTAAGAAACTAACAAAGCTAGAGTGATAAAATAAGAAAGCATAAAGTATTCATGTTTTTCAATTTTAACACAATTTTAGATTCGCACGTTCCGAATGATAGGTTTGGGGATTATATGGTTAAGAGCCTATTTGGTTCAACTTTAAGAGAGTAAATAAACACTTTTGTCCACCGTAGAAGCTGTTTTTAAGAAAAATTGAGTGTTTGGCTGTAAAATCCAAAATCACTTTTGCCATAGAAATAACTTTTTTGGAAGCTGAAATACAGCTTTTTGAGAAGCTCGAATTTGAAACTTTTCAAAAAAGCACTTTTTCATGTAGATTTTTCATATCAATTAATGAGCCTATTTTTAGTTATTTTTATCTTTATATTTTACACATAATTCTCACAATACCTACAAACACATCTTCACGTTTATTTTGAGATCTATATAATATTATTTGACTTTTTATATGTTTTAATATTTATTTTTGATATTAGTTTTACTTATATCATAATCCATATAAAAGATTTGGTTAGATATATTTTTATTTTTATTTTATATGGTTTAAAATTATATAATAATTAATATATTGTACTTTGCAAATTGTTTAATATACTTTAAATAATATTTATATGCATACATAATTTTTATTACAAAATAAAATACTGTTAAAATTAAAAGTATTTTTATTTTTATATTGCCAATTCAAAAAAACTCTTTTTTAAATGATAACCAAACAAACAATTAGCTTTTTAGAAAAGTTCTTCTTAGAAAAAATCTATAAAAAAAAGCCTTACGGATATAAGCCTAACTGAAACGCAAGTGTTTGATCCCGATCAAATTTGACTTTGAAATTTTTTGAGATCCGATCAATTATAGAAATCGGGTTTCATCAAGCTCAAGCTCCGACTTAAGACTGAATTCTTTTTAAGTACCCATTGAACAGTTTAATCTTCTGAAAGTCTGTTTACTGTTCTTAGAGGGTATAGGAGTCTGGCATTATACGCAGTGTCAAAGAAGCCAAGGAGACGATATTTACCTATTATGAATCCCATCTTGTGAGATCCCATTCACGTTAAGAACAAGACTTCCAATCTGATGTTTCTATGCTCCTACTTTTGTTACTTTTGGTAAGAATCGAAGAATTTTTTGAAGATCCTATAAGATTCATTCATTCTTTCTTTTTAATATAACAAATGGTCAATATTTCATCTGGGTTTGAATCCTATTGAGAGGTCTCATGGAGATCAGAAATTGTTTCCAGGTATCTTGGACGTCAAGCTTGCTCCTCTAATCTTTGACTATATCCCTTGTGTGGATCCATGCAAGGACCTGCCCTTGCATTGAACTTCCATGGAAATTGTGACCAGGATTTTTATTTCTCAGAAATGGTACCAACAGAAGGAAGACATTAGGAGGAGACTGCAGCAGAACACGGTCAGGTTTCTGCGGTAATTCTGACTACTGCAACCTGGGAAAGGTACAATGAGCAGAGCTTGTCACGCCCAGTTCTCAGGATTTTGCATATTTCTGATATTTCATGTGCTAATCCGAGTGCTTGACAA
>JAOTIZ010000008.1:5574406-5587737 GCA_027123425.1 Erythroxylum panamense | reverse complement strand
GACTATTTTGCAATTTTTAAAAAGTTTAGGGACTATTTTATAAATTTAAAAAATATTCCGAAACGGTACCCGGTACCGACCGATACCAGTACAGTTCCGTTTCAGAGCTCAATCCAATATTGAGCCCGGTACGGTATTCATAACATTGATAGGTAGACTGCTCTTTTATTTATATTTACAAGTACTTACTTTTTAGTAGACTGCTCATAGCCTCTTATACTGCTAATAAGCTCAGTATTATTAGGTTGCCATTTAATGACGGCAATCACTGCTGACTGTTGAGGAAGCCACCTTTCTTTAAGATTGCATTATTATTATTGTAGGCCCGCTTGTACCCTATTAGCCTTTAACATAACCTTCTCCCTTTCGTTAATTGAAGCAGTGCTTTTTAAAGTGTATTATTAGTGGATAATCGATCGATGTCCAGACGAAGCTTTGGACCCCGCAAAAGGACAGCAAACTACAAAAATCATGTTGTTCTCATGTCTCAACCAAATTGTTCATTTTGATATAGTTAATTAAGAGTACAAGAGGGTGAGTCTCGGATTCACAAGTGAAGTTAAGCTTTTGGCATGCAAAACGGGAGAGGAGAATGGTTTCACAAAGGACAGAAACTTGCTATTATTACAAGTGTAACATCTTGATGGATTTGATTCGCATACACCTAACTTTCTTGGTGGCCAAATGTATATAGAATGATAACATTTTTGTTATACACTAGTCGAATCCCATATGTTATGTGGCGAAAATGTCACGATCTGAATCTTTTGACAATTAGTATGTGTAATTACACTGTAAGCTTCACCGTGTTTCACGAGAAAATGCAACGTTTTTAGTACAGATTAAGTGTTTCGGTCATGATATTTCCAAATCAGATTTAGATGTATCTTTTTAATGTTTCGTCCCTAGTTGTTGTTATGTCTTCTCTTACTGACTATTAGTTCAGATGATACGAAGCAAGGAGCTGTGACCAAGTCGTAGATAATAGTCAGATATGAACAAGGTTACATATGGATTGGTGCCCTACTTGGAAGAGCATTATGTCCAATTTCCACCATGTGCAAAAAGTTTAAGTTTATATATAATCGAATTAGACCGACCACAGCACAAAACCTGCTGATACTATTTGTTAATAAATATTTATTCAAAGGGAGCTTGTAATGTAATGTGGCGCTTAGTAGCACGTATCGTATCCGTTAGGTCACCAACCTTGGGCCCTACCATATCTTTCCAAAGCCCACTTTGAATCACCAAAGTGGACATTGCCTCCGCTTCTTAGCCGCCGGTAGCACTCGAGTACCCTCCAACTATTTTCTTCATGCAAATCAAATTCATTACAAAGAAGCAACGTTGCCAATTGTTCTATCAATCGGCGAGTTAGTAAGGAGCTATTTAAAATTTGAAGTTAGAGTTTTGTTGAGACATGCTCAATTTAAGCGAGAATTAATCTGAATGTGGATAGCTTAAAGGTATCTTTCTATAATTAAAACCATCCTAAAACACGCCGTGGATAACTAAAAAGATCAACCTACTACTATATTTAGCTAAAATAAGAGACATTTTCTAATATGAAATGACAAAGTGTGTATAAAAGAGACTTAAAAATGAACCTTAAGAAAAATTATATAATATATTTATCAATAAAAATCAATTTAGTCATAAAAAGAATATTATAATTCCTATAAAATCACGAGAATACGAAAATATTCTAATCTCTAAATTACTCTTTCAATTTGTATTCTTAATACATGGGTGAAACCTATTGAATTTCTTGTTCCAAACTTCATACATCAATATTGGTCTTTGTCAATGATTGGATGAAGGGATAAAGCTTAATACAGTGATTGTGAAATATGAACATATGATTTGTTCCCATAAAATATATATGTATTCGCATACATTAGTTTATGATGAGACAGATGGGGCATTCTTTATTATCAGCCATAAACTCACTGCCCTCTCTGTATTAAAGCCTAGCTTAGGTACATCAATTATGCTGGTTTAGCCGCCGGCCCCCTATTCCAGTTTGTTTGGGCTAAAGGTGTTGCGTTTTACATCTCTGTTTTAGCTTAGCTACGTGCTTTTCTTTGTTTGATACTGGCAAAACGGCAGCTTTTTAATTTGCATTAAATATTTTGAATAAATTATTAATAACTTATATTATAAATTAAAGTAAGAAGAAAATCAACCTCAGTTCAACGGATAATGAGTTAGAAGAAAATCAACCTCAGTTCAACGGATAATGACTATCACCCCTTTCAAAACGACACTTGTCTAACGTTGAAAGCCAACAAATGAAATGATTACAGAGTGAAAGAGCATAGGATGGTAAGGTAGGCTGAAGAAGCCTTGTCTCACTGGGAAGATTCAAAGAATCAGACATTATAAGCTGATAACCTTCACCAAGACAAATACAAAATGGTCTTTGGTCTTGGTCTTCCCAATTTAAAACCGAGGGAAATTCAAGCATCCCTCTGAGTTATGGATTGGGACCATTGCTGGGACTAATGCTTCAAAATCTGCCGGTAAATTGTCTATTTATCTTTTTAGAGGATGTTTCGAGAGTGTCTTTCTCCCGTTTAATTAATTAAGGTTTTATGTATCTCCATTCTATATATACATATAAAAAATTATAATTTCTAAAACTAATATCATTACAAATCCGAAACACAATTCTCTGGCAAAGACAAAAATTTATCTCCCCCCTCACAATGGTAATTTCTTAATCTTACAATCCTCGAAATGGTAGTTTTCACCAAGACAAAATGATAATTGGCCTAACCTTATACAAAAGTACAATTACATTTGGCCCACATACTTACATAATACAATACCTTAGAACCAATGCCTACTAACTTAATGCTTCACATCTAAATCACAATACAAGTAGGCTGGAGACTTGGTCTTTGGCAGGAAAGAAAAAGATAATTCGTTAAGATTTTTGCTGCGATTCAGGAAATAACGTCGACCAAAAAATCTTCAAGGTCAACGAATTCCTCGTCCCGAAACCAACGCTTACCCGACAACATTATGTCATCGGCCACGCTCAACGGAAACTCTATCTGGAACCCAAAAGCGTCCACGTCGCCGTATCCCAGCCCTTCGAAAGCCGTCGACTCTTCGCCGTATCCCAAAACCGACGTCGGAGATGACACCACAACGCTTCCTGATTCGCATGAACAGTACTCGTCGTCGTCCTTCTGATGATCACCTCCCACCACGCAGGCTGTTTCAACAGCCGCCGCTTTGACCGGGTTTGGGAAGTTGGTCACGGCGTCTGCTCCTTTTAGTTTCACTGCTGCTCTGTCGTACACGCTCGCTGCTTCTTCTGCAGTGTCGAAAGTCCCTAACCAGACCCGCTTTCCTCTGTTCGGGTCTCGGATCTCTGCTGCCCACCTGCCCCATGGCCTTTGTCTGACACCTCTGAATTTCTTCCGGCGGGTCGAGGATGTTAAAGATGGTGTCTTTTTAACGTTTTGTGGTGGCTTTGTTGGCAAAATTTTCGTCTTTAGTACTGGTGGTGGATCTAAGCTGATTTTTCTGACGTGCCTCTTCAGTCTCTTGACTCGCTTTTTCTGCTGGTTTAGTCGTAGTTGTTCATCTTCGTCGCTGGAGGAGTCGTCAGTAGCGTCAGGGTCAGTAAAGATGATTCTAACGACTCTGGGTTGCGTCTCTGGGTACGAAAGCTTCTTGGTGGTGGCGATGAGGAGACGCTCATGATGATCAATGAATTTGACTTTAGATGGTCCAGGCATGATTGGTTTGGAAAATAACATACAGAGCAAAACAGAGCAGATCTAAGATTACATCAGTACCCGGGATTGATCAACACATGAGGTGGTTGTAAATTTGGACAAAAAAATCACCAGCGAGAAGGAAGGAGATAAGTAATTATAGCAAGAGAGAAACAAACGAAAGTAGAAGGTTTGAAGAGTGGAGCAAGTGTAGTAAGTAATATAGTAGTTGGGAGAGTATTCTGTATGATTCACGAGTGACCTATGATTGTGTAGTAGTCTGAGACGAGGAAGGTGGGATTTTGGCGGGAAATTAGGCAAGGAAGGGACCAAAGATGTTGCAGACCTTGGCTTGACAAGATTTGTGTTTATGGCGTCAGGGAACGAGAGAGGGGCTTAGTATTAGTTATTAGAACAAAGTGGGGAGAACTGAGGAACTAAGGAGCAAGTGGGTGAGTAGATGTGGTGTTTATGCGTGTATCTATATATATTTATAGTGCACGGACACGAAAGTCTTATAAAAACAAAGAAGAAAAATGCTTAAAACACATATGCATATGCAAGGATGACTTGCCGTGGTAAATGGGGCCATGTCGGTAGTCGGACCACAACAACAGTAACATCTCCACTCGGGACTCTTCTTCTGCCTCTTCACGTACAGTACTAAAGAGGTATTGAGTTACCGGCAGACCGGCTGCCTCTCTTTGACATGTCCAACCCCACCGTCTACAAATATTCGTTTACTGACGTCAGGTTTCTTCAACAATATATCTGACCCTACAATCTTCCATCTGTTTCCTGCTGTGAGGTGCGTCTAATCTCGCTCCGTTCATTATGAGGTTTGTCCATTGCCTTCTAGTTGAGGAAGTGTGGTATGAAATGGAAAATGACCCCTCGTGGTTAAAGTTGGTTACTTCACCTTTGCTCATCTTACTCCGAATAAGCCCCGAATGGATGTTTCATTGTGGTAATTTATTGCGATTATAGATATATTATATGCATTTGTATTTGAATCATATGAATGTACTAATTCGTGATTATATCATAGTTTATAATATACAAATATTTTAAAAACTAGACCGGATGTTAAACCGTTAAGGTAAGAAATTTAAGATTTAAAAATTTTAACCGATATTAGGCTGTTATAAAATCAGATAAAGATTAAATTAAATTAAAAATTTTGAAATATAATTAAAAAAGGAGAATTAAAAAATTATCAAATAAATGCATTAAATGTTAAAAATTGACAATAACTTAGGAACGTTGCGGAAAAAATTATAGAGCAAGACATGGATTTATGCATCATATGCACGATAAAACAGTGAAGGTGTCGGAATCTAAATTCCTATCCCATGACCTCCTAAAAAGTCCGAATCTCAAATGCATGCACAAACATATTATATGAACATAGTGTAACAGTACATGTACCTTTTCATTCTCCTCCTTTCTTATTCTTCTCCTTGTTTGGGTTGTTGCAAACGCCAAATCCTTTCTTGATCACTCAAGAACACGTAAAGATGGAGAAGAAACAATATGTAAGGGTGGTTAGAGAACCAAACTAGATGAGTTCAAGTAGATGCTCTAATGGAAGAAAAGATCAAGACTATGTTGAATGTACTTTGATTCATGCAACAATTGCATAACAAGACTCAAGACACTCTTACTTTAGAACTCTTATAGACACCTTGTTCTCTCACTTGAGTATATTTGTGACTGGTTAGCTCTTTTGGATAGAAGTGAAGAACTCACTTATGTTCATCTGTCAAGCCTTCGGTCACGATCGTGGCCTACTTAGTTGACAGCCTCGCCTTCAGTCACAGTCGTGGCCTACTTAAAAACAACCATACACACGATGTTTTTCATCCGATCTTTTATGCTTGTGGCCCTTAAGTTCTCGGTTATTTTGGATACTTAAATTAACTCTTAATCCGAACAAATCATGGATGATTTCATGCCATTTGAATTAACTATTAATTCAATCAAATCATGAAGGGTTTTATGATGCCAATTTACTGGAATATAAGAACTCTTCGATAGTTAACTATCCGACTTACGAACCTTTCCATAGACAATTATCATGTAATCTGTCCTTTCACCATACTATACCCTACTTAGTTTAGAGTATGAGTTGTGTGCCAACTCCCACTAGACTGACTACGTCATATCTAGTCCAAGTGATGTTAATTTTGTCTTGAGATCTCATTACTTTATGTGTCATTGAAGACTCTCTTTATGACACATAGCTGCTCTAGCCATAGATTCCTGAGTAATGACTCCGATAAGAGTCCGTGGTTATCATCTTCTTCTATCATGAGTGGTGAATTTTTTATTGACTACCTAATTACCTTTGAATACTAATAGATATACCTAATTGCCACCCTATGAGCAACCTTATCTTTAGACAACAAGGAATGATGTCAAAACACAGGATCGGTATTCAAGATATCCTTTAGTACCTCAAGTCTAAGGATATTTGCACCATTGCTATGATGAGATTAATCATTGACATTTGATAGATCATCCATATGATAATCTCATAGCAGGTTATCTAGTGTACTTACAACTCTTAGTAAGCATACACATGTTAACTCTAAACATCTCATGCTTACAGTTTGTAAGATCCACTACTTTATCAAATCAATGAGTATAATATGTGTTATTTTATCTAGATTAATAATGTCTTGTCTTATTAATCCTATGACTAGGGAAAATTTAGATACTAACATAATTGCACGTTATAGGAATCTCATTATCATGATCTCATTATGATTTCCTTTATGCTATGTTTTGTATCATAGATTTCATTAATTCAATTTAAGATCAACATCAATTCATAAATAAACGAACATAAAATTAATGAAAAAATATCTTTCACTTGAGCTTTCAGTATCATATTGATATGTCTTTTGTCGCTTACTAGGACTGAGCTCACATATGTGTAGTTTGTGTAAGAATTGATTTAACTTATCTTCATTAGGACTATAGTTATCATTATATGGGCCCTAAGCATCCTGAAAGACTGAGTTAAAAGCCTAAGAAGGTCCTGCAATATCTGATATTGATTTTTCTGTGTCATACTGAGGACTATTAGAACTTGGTATATCAACTTCTGGTTCACCAGGAATAAATTCACTGGAATATGGTCTAATAGAGGTGGAAATGATTGATTTGTTACGAAAATGATTTATCTCTTTGAGAAAATCTCTAAGAGATTGAAGCACATTTTCTTGATGTCATGGCCAATATAATGATGCATGATAAAATTGGGCACGATGTTAAGTGTAAAGGATACCAATATATGTTTCTCGATATGAATGATGGAGGATGAAGAAACAATGAGTAAATTGTCATCTAGCATAAGCTTTCCACTGACGATGTGGTGAGATTATCATAGAACATTGTTGCTTCCATTGATCTAGTGCTTGAACCACTCAAGAAATGTCCATAGCAAAGAGCTTCCATTGTTTATGTTACAGAGATGTTGATAGAGCTGAAGAAGAGATATAGTAATAGCACAAGTATAAAGGGTAGAGAGTGCCCAGAGATACCATAATGTATTTTCAAAAAAAGGATCATGGAGAAAAGTCACATTAAGGTAAGGTGTTTTGAGGTTGAACATTGTAGGACTTCCAAGAGAGTTATGTTCAAGAAGAAACTAATGCAAATAATAAAATAAACTCATATGAGCAAGTGAGGCAACTTCAAAAACACTAGTGGGTGTACTAGCTATAGAAGGAAAAGATTTTTTTGTGAAGGTAAAGAGAGGTTGATTAGCCATAAGAATTTGATGAGCAAAAACTTTAAAGGAGAAAAGAGTTGCAATGATACTTAGCTAAAGAGGATATTTATAATGAAAAAAGGAAGGGAAAATATCAGGAGGCCAAGGTAGATTCTATCTTAGTAGTTTGGATAAACATGAAAAATGAGCTGCCAAATACAGTATGAACTCACGGATGTAATTAACAATCCCGAGGAATTGTTGTATATGTTTCACAGCAAGATGTTTATCAGGAAATGTAACAGCTCTTGTGCAATATGTGAATCAGGCTGGTAGAATCCATCGTTGAAATGCATACCCAAAAATTTAATTTCTTTAGTGCCAATGATGCTTTTCGAGGCTGAAAGCATAATGTCATACTATTTAGTAGGATCCAAGAATTGCTAAAATAAGGCTTAGTGCTCCTCATGGATCTTTGAAGACAGGAGAATGTTGTCGATGTAAATGATTACACTGTAGAGTATAGGCTCGTAAATCTTGGTCATTGTTTTTTGAAACAGTGATGGGGTGACTTTAAGCCTAATTGACATAACAGTTCATTGGTACTATACATTGGAAATGCAAAATGTAGCCTTGTATCTCTCAGATGGGTGAATACCCAGTTGCCAAAATCCTACTTTAAGATCAAACTTGAAAAAGATAACAACTTATTTTAAAAATAGTACCTAAGTACTAATCTTTGGAGGAGGAAACTTGTTACCTTACAGGAATGCATTCAGAGGCTTGTAGTCAATTACTAATCTCTTTTTTTTCATGTTTTTACTTTGAACGTTTGTTGACATAAAATGCTTGACAAGCCCAGTCTGATTTTGTAGGCTCAATCAATCCTTGTTTCATAAAGATAGCACACTCAACTTGTGCAAACTTTAGATCATCAGGGTTCATCCTTGGATGTGTGGCTTTCGTGGGATTGATATCCTCATTTTTTTTAAAGGTAGACTTATAAAAAAGTCAACAATGTTTTACAAAGGATACGGGTGAGAAAATTGTGCATGTGATTCAGGACAATATTCCAACAGTTTATCTCTTAGCGATGCATATGCATATGATGAGTCTATCATATTTATCTTATCCGAAGAGTTAGACCTGGACGTATGTTCGTCGAACTGGAGTACGATCTAACTTCATACATGTCTGTTGTAGCATGTATAGTGAATCGTCCTCTGGAGAAGAAGAGGAGTTAGAGGATTCTTCTTCTTCTAAAGTCGTGATAGAAACAACAAACTTTGTGTCCTCATCTTCATGAGATTGTTCTTCAATCAGATGTTCAAAGTTATTGGAAGAATGAATGGTCAAAATTGATTGCATCTGCTTCAATAACTTGACATCCTTCTTAGCCTTGTGAGGACAAGTACGTGCAAAGTGTCCTGATTGTACACAGAGAAAACATCGATAAGCTTTTTTATAATGTGAGGACTTTTTAAAGAATCGAACCATTCTTCTCTTCTTGCCATTATTGCTCACATATGTTTTTGTGAAAGGCTTATAGCCTTCCATTTGTCTACAAAACTTTCTTCTATGATAGACTTGTCTAAAATAAGCTTTCTTCTTGCTATGACAATCACAAGTCTTCTGTTCTTTACACTTAATTTGAAGATAAGGCTTTTTACAAGCCTGTTTGAGAACGACACCCTTAATGATGTTCTTGAATAAGGCTTGTTGATTACATACCTTATCAAGAGAGGCTAAAGCTAGCTAGTAAATTTCTCCAAGGGATATATTATCCATATCTTGTTGTAAAGAAATAATGGTCCTTTAACTTTGATTGCAAGTTGATCTGGAAGGGATCAGATAAAAGTATATCGAAGATTAAAATCATTCCAACCATTAAGAAGATAGTACTTTTCTGTCATTTGTTGATAATGCTTCTATAGATCACGCTTGTCAAGTGAACAACATTTCATTGTAACATATTCCTAACGAAACTACTTATCAATAAGCTTAAATTCACTAATGAAATCTTTATGAATTATTCCAAGAAGAGCTCCGACTGTAGTGACTTAGATATACTGAAGTCTTTGATAGTTGCTAATACTTTGCCACCATTCTAGTAAAGAACCAGTGAAACGAGATGTAAACTTCGACAAAATATCTTGTAATAGATTATTCGATCGAGTCATTTGTAGATCTATCCATATACCACATTCATGCAAGTGATCTCTCCATTTCTTTGGGGGAAGATCGTCAAGTGAACCAAGGTCCTAAAGTTAGCTTAGTCTGTGCAGCTAATTGAGCTGGTGTTGCTTGTGGTACTAGTTTAGGTTTGAAAGGTTCAATACTTGTGGATTCTACTTCACTTATTTCTGGTTCAACTTCAGTAGATTCAAGCATAGTCATCAGAACTTGTGATAATTCAGATAGATCAACTAGCTGGGCTAAAGAATCAGAAGATAGTTCAGAGATATGCTCAAATGATGACTTAGCAATTGTTGTAGAGACTTCAGATGTTAGGATAGAGGCTTCAGAATAAGCGTCTGTATTATCTGATTAAATAGATGAATCTTCTTTAGCAAGTATAGACGTAAGAGTTGCTATAAAATTTTTCTGAGGCACTTTATCCTTCCCAACAGAGGTGGAAAATTGAGACTTCTGTGGAGAAGTAGGAGGTGTATGGATATATAATAGTTTACTCCATTGATTAACTGGTTCAGGTTTAGTGAACGAAGATGATGGCTGAGGAACTGGTTCAAGCTTTGGCTTTGGCTTTGACTTCTCAGGTTTAGCTTGAGCTGCCTGAGGATGAATATACTGTCTAAATAAAGGATAGTTGAACTTGAAAATTTTTGAATAATCAGCTTCTTCTTGATACGTCTGATATATAGGAGATGTGTATACTAGCTGTATATTTAGAAATACTGAAGAGGATGAGCCATATACAGTTTTAAATCGTGCAGATTGCATATTAGCTTCCATCTGTTGCATAATTCCTTGTATCTTCTTGATTTCTAGAACTTTGATGTCAAAGTTAAGTCCAATAGAATGTGTAGCAATGTAATGTCGAAGATTAACATCAAGTTGCTAAATCTGAGCTTTGTAAGATTGATACATTTGTTAGATTTGCTTAGAGATGGCGTTGACTTTATGTTGTGTAGCATGAGTCTATTGGCTGATTCCATTTAGCTTAGAATCAATTCTTCGAAGAACTTTGTTATGTGCTACTGCATTTTTTGTTTGCCAGTTAAGTACTTCATTATAAGGATTTAAGATAAGTGTTCATTGTGAAGTGATTCCTGTGGCTCGAATATAAGGGCTATAGATAACCCTAGTTGTTTTATCAATACTCCTATATAAAGAAGGAAAGTCTTCCTTATATGGTTTAACCATCATGCAAGGTATAGGAGTAGGATTCATAATAGAAACTACTGGCTTAGATTGATAGATAGAAGATTTCAGCATCTCACGAAGAAATCTGAGTCTGAATCTTTCTGTTTGTAGACCAATAGATTTGCTAGAATCATCTGGATCATAATCATCCTTGTGTGGATGATACTGTTGAGGAGGCATACAATGAGGTTTTGGAATTTTCTTCTTCCTTCTCCTTCTAGCATACCATTCATTATCATCATCACTATCTGACTCAGGATTGAGACAAGCTTCACAATCGGGTTCACATATAGATGGGTCGACATCCCATACAAAATATCCACGATGATGACAGACATAAATTGGATCTCCATTAGATTTGAAATAATGGATAGGAGGACCATATTTACCTTCCGTATGAGAAAATACGCGTGGAACACCTTCTAGTAATTGGTAATCCATTTAGTAGGCATTAACTTTTCAAGCTCCTGTGCTGGTAGTTGCTTCGGGATCGGGATGATAGTAGTTTGATCATTAGCATGATCAACAACCATATAAAGGGCATACGATGTAGAATTTGGAAAGTTAATATCCAAATCATGATTATGTAGATGATAGATCTTTTGGGGATGTAAAGTAGCCATGATGGTTGTAGAATCTTGATATGTTCCAGTGATTTGGATATGAACTTGTAAACGTTCAAGCAAAATGGGAACATCCAGCCTGATGTTGAAATCATGTGCTATCATCATAATCACACTTCCATTATTGAGCATTGACCGTGCGTCGTAACGCTAGACAAAATTAATTAACTAGACTACTACTATAGCAGTGGCGAGTCTAGGTCGATCCCACAGAGAGTGTGTGTAAAGTTTATGAAATGAAATTAACTGGTGTTTACACTTAATGGGGGGGGGGTGGTTTGGATTTTTCAAATAAGAAAATAAAATTAAACTAACTAATAAAAACAAATTAAAGAAAAACATGCAAAAATGATAAATGTGGGGAATTCGGTAGGACCTGATTCTTCTGTTCAATCTCAGCCTACACCCTGACTAAGCATATTTTATTAATTTGTTGTTTTTTTACCTCTCCTAGAAACTATTAATCGTGGGTTAAAAATTAACCCGAGTTTTTCCTTAGGTTTTGTTTAATCAAGATACAATCATTAATTAAACCTAACCACTGAATAACCTAGGGTACGATCTCTAGATTTAATCAGGTGGTAGCATTACGAATTAGGAAAACCAATTAATCAAGGAAACAACTACATATGATGCGTCATTTAACCTAGGTCATGTTATCCCTAATGATTAAGAATCATTAGTCGCTGCACGCGAATTTCAACATAACAATTACGAATTATATTGAAATTCTAGCAATGGGTTTGAAATTAACGATTCAGTGAACGCATTAAAATCATCAATTCACAATACCCAACGAGTTCATACACAAATAACCGAATAATAATGAAAATCCAATTATCCATACATAAAACCCAAATCAATTAAAATAGGACAACACAATCAATTTCTAATGAGAGAAAGAAACAACAAAATAATAATAAAATTACTTAACCCGGATCATCGGCATCGATGTAACCTCCGAACCGGTGTCGGGACTTTTAACTTTTCATGGGTCTCACCTGATAAATTGCTTCAACGCTCATCTTCATCCCTAACCAAATACTCCTTTGTTTTGCTTCACTTCCTACTCACTGATGCGTTGCACTGTAGCTCAAATTAGACAAATAAATGTCTGCGTTTCCACCTCCTGTTGATGTCCAGCCCTGCGTGCTCCACGTCGCACCTTCTCCAAGCTGCAGCTGCAGCCTCAACGCCAGCACGCAAGCAAGCCGAGCCACACTCCTGCTTCACTCACGCCTGCTGCGCCTCCACCCTCTAGCTGTGCTTGTTTTATTCTTCTCCCAACTATTCAATGATGTGACCATTAAGCGTCACACATCAACCCTTAAAAACCTCTGCTTGTATTCCTTCTTTGCTGCTTTCCCTTGACGCTGCGTTTTGCTCTTCTGTGTTTTAAGTAAAACGTTGACGTTATATGGATGCTTGATTGGACAATTAACATTGCAACTCTTTAAAGCCTCCTCATGCCGCATGCCTTTGCTTATTTATGCCTGCTTATGGAACGCTGTGTTTCATCTCCTGTGTTGCGCTCTCCATGCTTGTCTTCAAACGTTGTGTTTATGCCCAGCATTAAACGCAGCTCTCTCTATGCGTTTAACGCATACTGCTAGCATTTTGGCTGCTCCTATTTTCTTCTTCTTTTGTCGTTTTGTGCTTCAATTTTCTTGTATTATTTTTTCCTTCTTGCTCCATAACGACAAGCAAAAATAAATCTTCGAAAAATGACCCAAATGTAATGCTTCCGACTTACTTTAATTACTTTACTTCCAAATTGTACCTAAAATCAAATATTAATTAAAGTGAGTATCTTAAGCATTTTTATGTCAATAATTGCTAAGTGTAAATGATTAAAAATATCGACAATTAAAC
>JAOTIZ010000008.1:5539984-5559899 GCA_027123425.1 Erythroxylum panamense | reverse complement strand
TGAAGATCATCACCGAAAGTTGCCAACTCATGGATCCAAACGGCAACGTACCGTTCAGCCAGAATCCGGCAGAACCAGTCCTAATTATAGGAAAGTACTTTTAAGTCATTCACTCCCAGACTAATCTCCGTTTAAGTCAGATAGGTTCTTTACGGGAGGCAAAGTTCTGACCGCAAATTTTAAACGGCTGCATATATGAGGGCGGTTCGAACCCGCGATCTCATTTAAGCCAAAAGAACCTTTTACCAACTCACTTGCGCCCTGGGTTACAATTAATTTCCTCTTATCCATAACATATAAAACAATTAATTTTCTTTTTAAATAATGTTATTGTTTAGTTAAGGTTCTTGAAGTTTTGAATTTGAGTCACAAAAAAAAAAAGAAATGAGAAATTTTTTCTATTAATAATCCTCTAACCTCCTAAGCAAAACTTTTTAATTGGATTAATTATGAACACTTCGCTTTTAACAGTAGTACGAGAGTTGAAACTATTAGAAAATACGAAAATTACTAGGAACTTGATACTGAGCAAGTCAATGATCAATTAGCAGTTGATTAATCAAATATATGACAACTTCTTGTGCGCAGAAATGTACGACGACGTAAGAACCTAAGGGATCTTTAGGTTTTAAATTTACCTCCTCTAGAGTTCTTAGAGTGGAGTCTTAGGAATTTAGGATTACTCTGATTTAAAAAATGTTAAAGCTCAAACATTAAGTTATATGGAACCAATTTTTCTTTACTATATAACTATATTAGTTCTCAAGTAATTATTAACATCTCAATAATTGTATACTTTTTGACTTTAATTAAAGTTTGTTGTAAAAGTATACAGAACTCCACCAAATATCAACCAATCCCACGGTCTTATCTTATCCACCTTAACCAAACAGTGGGTCCAATTATTTATTTATAGTTTTATAAGTTGAATTCAAAATGACTTTGACCTGTACAAGGAAGATGACGAATGCTGCGAGGGGCGGGTACTTGATTGAAGAGAATTGATTCATTGGTAACATTTGAATTGGATATTACAATAAATGAATGCATACTCACGAGTAACCAGAAAAAAGAAAAAAGCAAACATAGAATTACATGTCTAGAAAAGAATGTGGCTCGGAATAATTCTGGAACTTGACAAATTCACACGCTCAGCCTTGCGATTATCAAGTAAGGTTCCATTAATTTTTGCAAAACCCTTAATGGCCTGAAGAAATTTTCAATCTTTAATCTTGCAAGTTAATAAAGATGATAACTTTGGCAAATCAATCAGGGTGTCTGCATGTTTGAATCCTTTGATTTGTTCTCTTCAGAAGATGGCCGGTTCTCTGAGTCAGATTGCCGGATTTCTTCAATCATTCTAACAACTTCTTCCATGTTTGGTCGCATGTCCGGCACCTTTGCTACACAGGCCATACCAATTTGTAGCATCTGCACCATTTCTTCTTCTATGTTTTGGTATTTCATCAGTTCGACGTCGAAGACTTCAGCTGTCCACTCCTCCCTTACTACCGACTGCACCCATCTAGGAAGATCAACCATGTCGTCACGGCCTGGTGACTGGAGCGGAGCTTTGCCGGTTAGCATCTCCAGCAAGAGGACACCAAAGCTGTAAACATCAGATTTATGTGTGTGCTTACGGGTTTCAATCACTTCAGGAGAACGATAGCCAGCATTTCTAGATGGAGTTACTGGGACATTCATGAGTGGAGTCAGACCAAAGTCAGCAATGCATCCGTCATGCTCTTGGCTAATGAGAACATTCGAGGACTTGATATTTCCATGAGTGAACTTTGGGCCACCAACAGAATGAAGGTGAGAAATTCCCCTTGCAGTGCCAAGTACGATCTTTAATCTCGAGTCCCAATCTAATGTAGTCCTTCCAGAGCTCCTGCTTCCTGTAGTAATATTACAAATATATAGGATTCAAGTGTATAATTGTCCGCACAATCAAGAACAAAGTGAGGTTGTGGCAAAGATAGGTCTTAGCATAGCCTTGGGGAGGGTCTCTTCGCATGTTAAGTAACAGTTGGGTGGTAATAAGAAAAAGGATAGGACTAGTTAGGCTAATGCTGTTGCTCAACAGATGATGATTACTTTAAACCTGTATTTAGACTTTAGATGGTTGTCTTGTAAACAGGGCAAAGAAACAAAAAACACTAGCGATCAATGCTGTTCTTTGCAATAATACAGAGATGCCTATTCATATTCGTATACGTGCAGAAGATCATCGACAGAAAAAAGAATAGAACAATTTGAATTGAAGTATTAGCGGCGGGACCATCACAAATGAGTGAATGTCATCAACAAAATAAAAACTTGTGATAAGTATCCTTCAGGTTATAGGAAACGCTTAAGAAAAGTTGCTGAGTGTTAAAACATACCATGTAAAAGAGTTGATAAGCTGCCAGCCGGTATGTAGTCATATACCAGAAGCTTCTCATCCTTTGAGTAATAGTAAGCACGGAGTGGAACAACATTGGGGTGCTGTCCAACTCTTCCCACCATCTCCATCTGTTGTTCAAAATCCCTCTTTCCTACGACCACTTCTCTCAACCTTTTCACCACCACAGTTGTTGACTCCTCCAACACAGCCTTGTATGCAGTGCCATAACTCCCCTTTCCTAACACTTCAGCTGAAGCCCTTAACAGATCCTCAAGATCAAAATTATAAGAGCAACCTTCAAAGAACACCAGCTTGTTTTTCTCAGGTTCTTGCACCCCGCTGCCAAAATCCTCTTTGGGCTTCTCCCCCCTACCACTGCTCACAGCCTTCCCTTTCAACACGCCAGTGCCTCCGTTGTCTTTTTTCTTAAGGCAGCAACACAAGATAATTAAAGCAATTAGAAACAGCACTGCAGATCCTCCTACTGCAATGGCAATGATAGCTCCTGTTTTCAGTTTCACTTTTGAGCTTTTCTTTCTGGGAATGGGAGGTGGGGGAGAGAATGGAGTTGGAGAAGGTGGGGGACGGATGATGGAGCAAGGACTAAGAGGTGGTCCACACAATAGAGAGTTTCCAATGAAGGAAGAATTAGGGAATTGTTGAAGAGATGGTGGAATGGAGCCATTAAGGTGGTTATAGCTTAAATTTAAGCGCTTGATTGTTGTGTTGTTGAGATCTGGTATGGGGCCTGAAAGACTGTTGTTCTGAAGATAAAGTCCAGTGAGACTAGATAAATTAGTAATTGCTTGAGGAATACCACCTGTGAACGAATTGAATGAGAGGTCAATTACTTTGAGCTGTGGCGAAAAGGAGGCAGGTACGCCACCAGAAAAGTTATTATGTTGGAGGAAGAGACGTTGGAGTGATGGAAGAGAGGTGATATCAGAAGGCAGATTGCCATTAAGAAGATTGGAGCGGAGGCTGAGAACCGTAAGGGCATCAAGTTTACCGAGTGTGTTGGCTGGGATATGACCCACAAATCCAACTCCAGGAAGCCGGAGTTCAAGCACGCGAGTGTTATTTGCATTGCAGGTAATACCCACCCAGGACTTGCATACTGAGGAAGTGGAATCCCAGTTGAGCTTTCGATGATGTGGTACAACAGTTGCAAAGTTGAGAAGGGCTTGAGTATCGGCCTTCAGGTCAGCAGTAGAAAGAGGAAGAAGAGTAACCAGGACAAAGAAGAAATAGAAAACTGAAGGCAGGATGAACTTCATGGAGAGTTGATTCACACAGGGTACAACAATATTGAACTCCTGCCAACAACAATGAAACATTATAAGCCTGATTTAAATTGACCTACAATATTGACCCACAAATCCTGATTTAAATTGAAACCACACAGCAACATTATAAGCCTTTAGAGAATACAAATCCTAGGAAGAAAACAGGACATGCAAATTCCTTTGGATTAAAAGCCATACTGCAGCAAGGACAACATCAAAGTCATAGGTCCTTAGCTGTAAAGCAAGGATCCGATCCGTTCTGAAGGAGCCCACTAGTTTTCTGTGTTCGGCAGGTGTTGAAAAAAGGAACCCGTCAGAGTTCTAGTTCCATGACGGATTATCAATCTAGGTTCAGGACACGTAGAAAAACAAGAACCTTGTAACATAGGGTACGGAGGTGACCTAGCTTTATAATTTTGGATTTAATGCAACACCTACATTTGCCGTTAGAAGTAGGACATATTTCATCTGCAAGATCAAATACTAAATGCGGTGGTCTGAGGGTGGTAGAAGTCTACACCAGCTGTGCAATCAATTTATTGGTGAGGAGGATTTAGGTTTACATTCTTGTCTACGAAGAAATCATGAAAGGCACAAATTGTTAACTAGAAAGACTCCGGATTTAACTTCCCAAATTAAGCTTTCCCGGGGAGAAAAGTTAAGGTCGCTTTCCTCTTTATTTATACCCAACATCCAGAGTAATGCTCCAAAAAGTACATTACCCAAAAGCAGGTAAAAGACATTAGAGAACGAATAAAGCAAGAGGGGGAAAAAAAGAAGAAGAAGAACAATACTTTTCCTTTCTACCGTATTCTAAGACTTCTGTATGAAATGTTCAATGTCAATAATGTTAGCCAGAGAGCATTGGGTTCAATACCGAACAGAGAAAACAAGAAAGCAAATAGAAAATGAAAAGGTAATGCAGGGCATGTCTCGGCTCACATGCCAATCAGTTCAACAACACATAGGAGAATCCGAGGACTGGTGAAATAAGAAGTTGATCTTTTTGCATTTATAAATCTCACGGTGAGATACTAACATTGTCCGGATTTAAGAGCCTTTTCTGGTTTAAGTTAAACCAGAACTCCAATTTCTTAACCTTTATAAACGCCATTGACAATGAAAAGTTGACCAAAGGAACAAAGACTGGATGAAAACGAGTAAAGTTGTCAGATTTTGAGATTATGTAACGGGCAAGTTAAATGAACAGCAGCTGGAACTGTTCAACTAAACCAAAAGTACACTAATCAACCAGGGAATTGGGAATAGATGCGAAAATTAAAAAAAAAAGCACAAATTACAAACTTGCAAGACCCACAAAACATCTCCAGATCCCAAAGAAAAACTAGTTCAAGAAACGCGGACAGAAGCTTGAAATTTGTTGATTTCAAAGGAAACAAGCAAATTCAAATGCTTCAGCTCCCTCAGAATCGATAAATTTTAGATTGGAAGGTGTCAACAAAAATGAGACAGATCTAGAGGCTTGAAGAAGCACAAAAGAACTTGTAAGCTGCTAAAACTGTCAGCAATCTAAAACCCCCAGTTAAAGGGCAGAGTTGCAAACCTGGAAGCATGTAGGACTCTGTCATCTAGTAATGCTCTACGATATACAAACTTGGCCGCAGTAGCTCCATTTTCCGGCAGCCCAAAGGGAAGCGCCGTCGAAGCCACAACGGAGGAAAAAGAAGAATCTTTATTACAAGGACAGCATCAGATCCAGGAAAAAGTCGAAACGTGGAATCTTGAGAGCACTGGTGGTGAGGAACATAGGAATTCACGAACTCTGAGAGGCGAATGCTTGTGTACGACTTCTGAGATGTATCTTACAGAGTATGCTTATCATTAGCAGCATTTAAAACTTCTTACGTCAAACACCCAACAAAGAGAAAAGGCAGTAAAAGATAGTTGAGCAAGTGAGTAATTTATGAGATGGGTGGGTGGGTGAAGTCGCGCGTTAAAGAGTGAAAAAGAAGACAGAGCTTTCTGGTTTTTGGTAGGCTTAAAAGAAACAGAGAGAAAGAGAGCAGCAAACTTGTAAATTTGTGGGATGAGGGTCAGAGAGAGAAGGGGCACAGAAGGCGTGAAAGAGAGAGACAGAGCAACTCCACCTTCGCTACTGACTTTGAGCAGATTAAGGGAAAGACGTTTTCTTTAATCACTACAACGCATCGCTGTGTTATCTTTCGTGCTGTTTGGGTTCATCTCGCCAAATTTACTGTTTTGCCACTACACGTTCTAGTTTTTGGAGTTTGGCAAGTCGCACATTCCACAAAGCCAGACAACATTGAATGGGAAGTCGAAGTCGACATATTTACTTACGTTTCAATGGATAATACTCATTGTCTCCTTCCTATGATAAAGAACATAGAATTACTTAGTCAAAATTTAAAAATAAATTCCCTTTAATAATGGTTTAAGTGGTTGAAAAATATTCCTTAAGAATCTTCGAATATTAAATTTTTTTATATAAGAATTTTAAATACTTAAATTCAAAGAATTTAAACTTAAAAAATACTCACTTGATTTAAATATGTCATTAATTTATTTAAATAATACATAAATTTATAAATTATTATGAATATTTAAATATTATTTAATATTAAATTTAGCAATAAATTATATTTGAGAATTTAATTTTTTAACTTGAAATTAAAATTAAATTAAATTTTTAAACTCAAAATTGATCGAACATAATATTTAAATTCACATATCCTAATTAAATTAAATTTATTTATTTATTACGAATTAGATTTACACTAAAATGTTATTCTTATTTAATAGACAATAAAAATAAACATGTTTCCATTGTTAAAAAAAAACAAAGATATAGGAAAATTTGAAAGAAAGACATTTGTTATCGTTGGAGGAAAGTGATATTGAGAGGACATTCGAGGATGACCTTATTCCTCTTTCATACCTACATATACTCATTATGTTAAGAAGACAACGATCTTATTCCTCTTTCATACTTACATATACAACTCATTATGTTAAGAAGACAAGTCACCGATAAGTAGGAGTGGCCTGAGTGGTCAAAGCTCCTCACTTAAGGCTCTCCCTTTCAGGAGGTCTTGAGTTCGAGTCATGCCAAAGGAGGAGAAATAGGCATTATTCCTATTGATGATCCTCTAGCCCCTGGGCACAGTTCCTTGATCGGATCAATTACAGACTTCTCGATTCCAACCCCAGTGTGGGAGTTGGAGCTACTAAGAAACCTGGGGTCTGATAGAAACCTGATGCTGAGCAAAGGGGAGGCCAGCGATCAATCATCAGCTGAACAATCAAGTATGTGAAGGCTCCTTGTGCGCAGAAGTGTACAGGCGACGTAGGAACCTGAGGGATCTTGGGGTTTTCAAATTTACCCCCTCTAGAGCTCTTAGGGTGAGATCTTAGGAGATTAGGATTAGTCCGACTAAGCTGGGATACCTAATATAATAATAATAATAAAAAGACAAGTCGCTGTGCTAAGTAATTATCGTGTTCTGTAACGACAAAGGTATTAATGCGGATGTTATATCTGCTTATTCCTTTGTTATGTTTAGACATGGATTCTTCTGCTTTTCATTTTTATTCTTCTGACGGAAAATTTATTAATAGAATACTATGGGATGGAATGTTTCCGACGTTAAAAAGAGTTCCAAAGTTCAAATTCTGATGAAGTCAAATCTATACATTCCACACTTTGCGCCAATTCTTCTAGCAAAAGAAAAGTTGACATTCAAAATCATAACTACATCTCAAAGAACAGACAAGGAAAAGTCATTCCACTAAAATTTTAAAGTCAGCCTTTTTCCTTGATTAGTATATATGGTATATGGTTTTACCATTTTAAGCGAAATTATATTATAGATTACCTAATAGGTCAGCCCTCTTCGAAGTTGCACGATGGCGATAACATGTTGAAGGAGCTTATCGAAAAGCCTTTTATTTTTAAGAGGTTATGGGGTTAAATTTCTTACTTGTAGGTTTTTATGTTAGTCAGGGTAGGTGCAACTGTCATCTAACTCTAAATAGTATTTTTCACTAAATAATTTATCTAAAATATATAATTAAGAGATTTCGTAATGATGACATAGAGGACAACATCTCTTTAGATGGCCTCAACATGTCTGAGAGATTTCGTAACTTATCTCGGTATAAACAAATCACAATGGAAGAAATTAAAAAGGTTTTGAGGGAGATGAAAAGCGGAAGGACAGTAAGATCGGATGAGATATCCATAAAGATGTGGAAGAGCCTAAGCATCAAAAGTCTTGATTGGCTAGTCAAGCTTTTTAATGTGATCTTTGAGTCCCCCAAAATGTTTTATGAATGGAGACTGAATATGTTAATTCCTTTATACAAAGACAAATAGGACATCCAAAATTGTAATAACCATAGAAGCATCAAAGTATTTAATCACATCATGAAGTTATAGGAGAAGGCAATCGAGAAAAGAGTAAAAAGGTGATTTCTATATCAAAAAATTAATTTGGCATTATATCAGGAAGGCCCACAATAGAAGCGTTACATCTCCTTAGAAGATTAATGGAATATTACAAGAAAAGATAGAGAAATTTGCACATGGTTTTTATTGATTTAGAGAAAGCATATGATAGGATTCTTAGAAAAATCATGTGAAGGTGTTTGGAGGTTAAGGAAATCTTATGTCCTATGTATAAATGATTAGAGATATGAATGAAGGGACAATGACTAGAATAAGGACGATAGGAGGAGATACTAATTTTTTTTATTGGAATTGAGCTACACTAAGGCTCTACATTAAGCCATTTTTTATTTGTAGTAGTGATTGATGAATTTATCAAGAATATTCAAAGAGATGTGCTTTGGTGTATGTTTTTGCTAACGATATTATCTTAGTCAATGAGATAAGAGAGGGGGTCAATGTCAAACTAGAATGTTGGAGAGAAACGATAGAGTAAAAAGATTTTCAAATGAGCATGACTAACATTTAGTACTTAGAATGCAACTTTTCAGGCCATTAGGTGACTACCGATGTGGGTGTAAAAATTGGATAAGAAGCTATATCATAAAAAGAGTGTTTTAGGTACCTAAGGCCTATCATCCAAAGTAATGGAGAGATCGAATAAAATATAGTCCATCGTTTCAAATCAGGGTGACTCAAATGAAGATATGCATCAGAGGTCTTATGTGACAAGAAGATATCATTCAAGCCTAAAGGTAAATTTTATCACTTCACATTTAAACCAACCATATTATATGAGACGAAGTGTTGACCTATTAAACAAATATATAACAATAAGCTTTTACTATAATGGATGTGTAACCATACCAGAAGAAATAAGGTCAAGAATTAAATGATAAGAGAAAAATTAAAAGTGAATGATATTAATGACAAATTGCGAGAGATAAGACTTAGATAGTTCAGACTTATTAAAAGAAGACATCTTGACGTTCTAGTGAAACGATGCAAGAAAATAAAACTTAAAGACTGTAAGAAAAAAAAAAGAAAGACCTAAAAAGAACTGGAATGAAGTGATCAAGAATGTCATGGCATGATTAGATCTTATTGAAAACTTGGCTTGTAATAGAAAACTTTGACATACTAAAATACGAATAAAAATTATGAAAAACTTTGACGTACTAAGATATAAGTAAAGGATATATCTTAAAGAGAGCATTTACAATCTCGTAGATTATACGAATATGTGTAGTATGCATTTACTGCATAGCATTTGCCTCCTAGCTAGTTTCTGTTTAGCGTAATTAATGTGTTGACAGGTGTGATAGAGTTAACCAAGCTTTGTATCGACAAAAGAGATAGCTGCTGTATGTCTTTGGAAGTTCAGATCCTCTGTCTAATTTTATAATGTCTTATTCAGTCTTATGAATCTTAACCATTTATTTATGTGAGTTTTGCGTGGTTCTCGCATAAATGAATGCGAGACCCGTATAAATGAATGGTTGAGATTCATGGGACAAAATAAGACATCATAAAATTAGACAGAAGATCCTGTCTCTGCTTTTTCTAGAGGCATAACGGGCACCTAAGTCACTCGCAATATAACTAATACCCGGCGGAGTCATAAGTTCAATTGACACTTTTGAGTTTGACAATTTAACCCAGACCGGCATGAAATCAACAGCTATAATGCCTTTACTCTAAGGGTGAAGAATTAATGGGCAAAGATTGATAATACCAAGGGCATTGTTTAGAACGTAATTTCTCCCGTCAGTTGACTCAAACTCAAATACGATGAGCCCATCATCGAATTGCTTAATAGTTACGTGGCCATATTTTCCCGTAGATAGTTGGATGTAGAGTAAATTTTGCCCAGATTGAATTGCTTACCAACCAATTGACCTACCAAAGCATTCATCAATTTTGATTTTCCTCGTTCGAAAACATCAAGTGGTGACTTAATGATATGACGACCTCCAATGAGCTCAGGCCAGGCGTACTTTAAGTCAGAATTCCCAAGCAGTGCAAGCTTCCACGATTTATCTCATCATGGTACAGCGGTGGAATTCTCATAATCAACCGATGCACGTGAGTGCAGCAGTTGAAAATTCCGATGGGTCCAATAGCAGATATCCATGGTGCGTTCTCTGTTCGACCTTCTGTGAGATTTGTATTTAGATTATCAAACAATCTCAGCGCAGGTTGAAGAATTTCGTGGCTAATCGCGTGCTCGATGGTCAGATTGATGATCGAAGCAGGATGCCCACCGAAAACTTTCTCTTTATTATTTATTTTAATGTATGTATTTTTGTACTTACTTATTTTATTATATTTTTATGTTTACTTAATTTATTTATTTATTTTTTAACATATATGTGCACATTTATTTTTAATTTTATAATATCTTAATGACATATTATATATTGGTGTATTGTAAACAATCTATCTACTCGATAATGATAAGGCTACGTATTAGCGGATTTCTCTAAACTTCTGTAATTGAGTATTGACGACGAAGATGATTTAATTAAGAGATTATTATATTAATCAGCCTTACATCATATAAGCGGACAGGTAAGCAGTATTTCGTTCAAGAATTAGGACATGAGCATGACAACACAACATCATTAAATAGGCAGAAATTAGATAACATACTATTGTATTATCCATCTGGTCCTGATCCAACGACACCACCGCATCTATTATTTTCAATTGGTTTCTTGTTAGGTAATTCAATTACCCTATGCCAACTACTCCACCATATAAAATTGATCAATGCTTATCGAATTCGTATCTTATGCGCTTAACCTATGATAATTATATGATCCATATATGCATGAAGAAAAAAAAATCTTAAACTACAAGAGTTTGTGGTTTAATATCTCAGAAGACAAATTAAACATATATAAAACAGGTGAAAATGACTAAGAGGTTAATTAAAAAAACTAAAATTCAAAGGATGAAAGTCTTACAAAAATAGTCACAATGTCAACTTTCTTAAAAAATGTGTATTTCTATTTTTAGTTTTTAAATTATATAAAAAAGTTTGTTTAAGTTTTTTAGTTTTATTTTTAATTTTTAGTTTTAGTTTTGGTTTCTAAATAGTTTTTAAAAATTATGAGAATCATAAATTGGTTTTTTGTTTATATTTTTCGATAATGTAATTTACTATCAGCTAAATATATTAATTATTAATAAGATTTATAAATAATTTAATTTAATATTATAGATTTAGTTAACTAAAATTAATTATTAATATGAAATAAGAATAATTTATTTCACTTAATAAATTAAATAAATAATTATTAATAAATATAATTAAATTTAAAATGTCTTCAAAATTTATAAATTTTATTTAAAAATTTAAATAAATATTAAATATTATATAAAAATAGTTTTAAAATTATCTTATTTTAATAAAATAAGATAATTTTATTAATAAATATTATATAATAGATTAATATTTCAAGCGAATTTAATTTATAGTCGAGTAACCAATAATTTATGTCGAATACATTAAGCAATACTTATTTGTCTCCCCCATGTTACTGTCATAAGTGTATTTTCGTAACCTGTAAACGTGCATTGCATGAGAGGGACGAATTATAGACAAAAGTCTATTATTTCATTTGTCACGACCTTTCGTTTTCCTGCAAGGTCAAATGGGTGTGATGGTACGGCTCATTCTTTCAACTTTTCTTGCAATCATAAAGGCTATATCAAAGCTGCTTCCTAGCATTAAACTTAATTTAACTAAGTAAATTAAGAATTATAAATCCACCCAAGTAACTGCATGACAATGGAGGGGAAGTGTTGCTTGCTGAATGCTTTTCCTTGTTATGCGGTGTGAACATCGGATCGCGTAATTAAGTTTGACCCAGGCATTGGTTTGAAATCTTTTTTAACACTTTGTTAACACCATCTTGACGAATCAAGAACTTGACTGTAATTCTCACACAATGTCAGGCCGGAGTATGGAGGCGTCTAAAATGGGCATTTTACTTTTTGAGTCTAAAAACTTGATTGTAAGTTAAGACAGGTAATTTAAAGAAATTGATTGAACAAAGTTCAACTTGCTGTTCCTGCAATATATAAGGCCTTGACATTTTTTCTAGTTACTAGATGTTAATATCCCAATATAAAAAAAATAAAAAAATTACATCCTCGGGAAGAAATTCAAGAAATTGCACGTAATAATAATGTAATTGACTTTTTGAACATTATTTCTGATATGATGATGGAGTCCATATCATGAGAAATTTAAATCTGTAGTCTTGTACATAGGAGATGGTGCAAATCTTCAACAGCTTTTCTTCTTGTGATGATTAGTTCCCCTGCACGAAGGTAGCAGAAACCACATGGTAGGGCCTTTGTCAATTTAAAAAATCATGCTCGATGTGTTTAATTTTAATATGTTTTATGTAAATTAGTGGAGAGGACATGCATGGATCCACAAATTAGGTGAGGGTAGGACCTTACTTACTCAAATTAATAAATTAAAGTCTTAATTGCTTCCCACATTACTTCATTCATCTACCTGCTACTGATTTTGCTTCCAATATGGTCAAATAAATTATTAGTGACCATCAAGTCTCACCACCATACCTGACCTACCAACTCTTCTTTTTTCCCCTCTGTTTGTTCAAAGGTATCCGAGACTACCACGACCAAAGGATTTAGGGGAGAAAATTGCCTACTCATGGGTTTTGTTCTCTTCTAAAGTTACAAACCACCCATTTGAAGTGGAAAGGGCATGCAACAAAGCGTAATTCAATTGCAGAATCAAGCTTTTGCACCTAATGACATTCCAAGTAAAATGATCTGTCAGCCTCCTCGTCAGAGTATGTACGGGGACAACTTTTGTTGAATTTTTAATATGAAAAAAATGTAGAGTCTACTAACATGAATTGAGCTTGAGTCAACTATTGTCTAAATAATTAGAACTAGTTGTTTGGATAGTTGACCTTTACCACTTATAAATCCTTTATTATTTTTATGTTTAGTCAATATGAGTCATGCTGATACTGTTCACAAGTCTAAACAAAATTAGCAAATTAAGAAAAAGAGTGATAACAAAAGGAGAGAGAGAAGAAGAAAAAGAGTCAAATAGAGTTTTCATTTGGCTGAATGAGCTTTGGAAGGATGGATGCAACGTCCTAACAGCCTCATGTTTTTTGTCTTCCAGCTGCCATGCCCTAATGTATCTTCATCGTCAGATTTTCTTTAAAAGGTTGCATATTCGATAGTAACATTTCTCCAACTTGCTTTCGAAAAGGGAAGGAAGCGAATTCTTATTTCGTTATAACCAAAAGTGTTACGTTTATTAATGTCTAGTGCGATCTCCGATAATCTTCTTCGTTGAGTTCTGCTTGGAGCGAGTTGGTGTGTCGGTTTTGCTCGAGTTGTTTGTCCAGTTCTCTTTGTCTCGTCACCTTCTCCATACGTATGTAAAGATTCTTTGCCAATTACTGACTCAATAATTTCAGACTATGTTATAGAATTAATTAAAATAATTGACTAATCTGATTAGTTTAAAATTTTCAAAATAATTTTGTTTATGTCAGTATAATTATAATTATTCACTAAAAAAGTTATTGAATATATACAATTCATAAATTACACAATTTGAATAATGAATTAAGAATTTAAAATTAAGGAATAAATTTGAGATATAATATATTTTCACATTGTTGAAAATTTACTAATGAAATAATTTCATGTTTGAAAGAGACATAAAGATGACCAAGTTATATACTATGATAAGATTTATTGCTCGTTGTCTTAAAGTTTTAAGATATGGTATCATAATTATATATAAGCTCACTTAGATCCGGTCTAATTTTTCGCCACGTCCCCTTAAAATCTTTTATTTGTAGCAAAGCTAGGTTAGCAAAGTTTGATGAATAGATATTCATAAATTTGGATAAGATAAATATATAATTCATGAAAAAATGTTAGAAATTTATAAGTGAAATAATTTCATATCAGAAAAAAAGTTAGAAATTCACAAGTAAAATAATTTCACGTGGGAAAAAGATATAATATGAGATGCTAGTTATATATTGGATCACTTGAATCAATTCTAATTTCTTCTCAAACTCTTTGGCACATATTATACTTTTCTTTTGCAATCCCAACCTACAACTTATCAGTGAGAGATAGGTTGAAATAAATTTGAGGACACAATTGTCTTTCAAAAAAAAATTATTAACTGATAAGTTTTTCAAAAAATAACTGGTTAGGTTGAATAAATCAACCCAATCAGCTTCTAACCAAATAAGTATATTATCTGATTAACATAGTCAAACAATTAATACTCTTTAATCAGCTGAAATATAGCTTAAAAGTTATCTATCAAATACCTCTTTTGTGTTATTCAGTTTTGTGTTAATTAAGAATGCTTAAAACTATTCGTTAACAATGTGTTGTGTGTCAAACTTCGTAAAAAAGCATATTAAAATAGTTTAAATATATATATTTGATATTTTTCTGTTCGCATATTAAATGCATAAAGTATTAACTCTGTGAAGTTAATGAATGTACAGGAGGCTTGGATTGAAAATTCAGCAAAGCGTAACGGGAGTTTAGGGCTGAATTCAAGCAATGTCAGCACAGAATTGGTACCCAATTAGTTGGGAAAGTTGGGCTTCAAGTTGGGCCTAAACTTACAAAACCGCGGTGTCTTTCATTGTCACCTGAAGTTCAGCTCATCACTGTAGGACATAGACTGAGCCCAACTTGTCAAGCATCTTTAACCCTGAATACTGCCCAAATTGACATGTTACTTTTGACAGCTTTCTTATTTGATTCAGAAGTATTGTCTTCGAGAAGCAAAATCAAAGTTACAAATATTGTAAGACTGAGTATTGGATTTACAAAATCAAAGTTACACTATAATTTTGATACCAATTAATAGCGAATACTGTTTTAGATCATTTTATAAAATTAAAAAATAATTTATATATTTTATAAAATTGCAAAATAATTTATATTCAATTTTTCAATTTACTTCAATCATATCTTAAGAAATTATAATAATATAAATTTGATATAACAAAATTTTTTATTAATATTATTTTCATATTTTTTATAAATGAAAAAAGAACATTTAACTTTACTTTAGTCCCAAGATTGTTTAAAATTTAAAATTTTGACTGATATTCTAATTATCGGTTGATACTAACTAAAATAATTGGTATCGACTAGTACTAGAATTTAGTATGAAACTTTCCTATCTGATACTGATTTTTTGCTGATAGAGTACAATATTCTAATCAATGAGCAAAATATTAAAAAGAAACATTGTTGTAATACTAATCCTAATAAGTGCCACTTATTAATGCGGTGAAATTTCAAATTTGTTAAGGCTTAAGTGTAAATTAGATCGAATTTAATGCATTTTTTAATTTTAAATTGTATTAATTTAAATTTTGTTTGTAAAACTATAAATTAGATAAATTGAACAAAATCTTTTATGTCTTAATTTGCGTCGTATAAATAATAAAAACTATTAGGACTTAAACAGCCACCTACTCGACTTTGCAATGTCAAAAGGAAACCGAAAGTTTCTCATCAAAGTGATTCATGGTTTGCAACGTCACAGGCCAACAATTTGGCAATCCCGATTCCAGGCCTAGACTAATTTAACCAAATATATAGGTTATGTTTGACGATCAGCAGATTATATTAACTATTAGCTAATTTCATCAGTGGTTAGTTAGTAGTTGACCAATAGATAATATTAGTTATTTACTAAAAATATTTGGTAAAATTGGCTATTAAGTATTGGTTATTTATATGCAAAATAACTTACGAGGACGTGACTTAAAAAAAAAGAACATAAGTATTATATCTTAATATTTCTTTCAATATTCGCATAGGAATTTAGATTTTAAGTATTTAATTTTATAAAATAAATATTTAAATATTTTTATCATCGATATATTTTTATTAATTAGTTAATTTAAAAAATTTTGATCTTTTAATTTAAAATAAGTAGTAAAATTAAGTTGTGAATATTATTTAAAAATTGTATAAAATTTTATTGTAATATATTTTTATTTAAACTGTTATATTTAAAAAATATTTTCTATTAAATTATTATTTATTTATATACAGCTATAATGGCTATTGATAGTGGCTTGAACATTGCAACATAAAGAGGAACTTTGATGTGCACACACTAAATAACTTAAATTTTGTAATATAACGTGACAATTGATGGCAATTTACTTAGTAAAGAGTGGGCACAATTGTCATTAACACACAATTGTAATAAGATGAAGACTAAAACGTTACTCTTAGTAGTTTTTTTTAAATTCACTAATTAAGTTTAATCAGCTAACTCAATCAGCTTATTACCAAATATCTTTATTAGCTGGTTATCATAGTCAAACTACTAAAATATTTAAATCAGCTAAAAAATGACTAATAACCTATTTGCCAAATAGGACCTTAGACTTGTATGTCACAAAATTAACACAGACAGACTCACAGCCACAGGTAAAACATCTTCCCTAATCAAGTATAATATACTAAGCGTGAAGGGATCGTCGTCGTCATCATGCGTTCTTATCATCAATCGACCTTGTCTCCAATTAATAACTCTTAACTCTTCCTAGCAAATGGTCTCATACTATAAACAACAGTAAAATGTATTATAGACATTCCAACAATTGACAATCATCCAACACTTACAATCATACAATAGTTTGGAAGTGTTATCCTGGCCTTGATCAACGTGTATACAATCTTCCTAGTGCATCACAAGTAGCTACTATATAGACTGAGATAGATGATGAAAGGATTGATAAATGTCCTCACATTTAAGTCTATAGTCATTCGGGCACAAGTTACATAATTCAATCTTACTATGCCTGTTATGATGTCCTTTAGTATCCTCTATTATTTCCTCATGGTGAACTTGGATGGTATCGTGGAATTAAGCAACTGCTTTTAAAAAGAAAGAGAAACGATGCTCCAAATGAATGAAGTGACATTAATTTCAGTTCTTTTGGTCATCCATTTGAATTGTTTACCAACGAGAATGCAAGCAAGTTTATCTTTTCGTGTTTCATTTTGTAATGTTGTATAACCTTATGCTTTTATTTATTCAATTTGTTTGTAAAATTTTTGGTTGCTAGTCAAGAATACTGCGAAGATGGCACTGTTTCTGCTAGAGAATATTATTGTTATAGGCTCCAAATAAGAGAACACGACGAATCGATGCTGCTCCATAGTTTGAGACTACTTCAACAATTTGTTGCAGGTGCTTATATCAAGATTGAAACATCTAGGCTTGATTTCCATAGAAAGAGACAAAATGAGATAAGGGTAGAGATATTACAGGGTGTTTTGGACAGTATAACCATTGGTTAGACTAAAGGTTATCAAATTGGTTGTCGAGTTATGCTCTTGGCTTTATTTGTCGGTGGACCAAGGGACATGAAACGCCGTTATCTTGATGCAATAACTCTAGTACAGAAGTGTTGACATTTTACTCACCATGACTTGCAATCCAATGTGGAAGGAGATTCAGGATAACCTTAAGTTTTGTGAAAAGCCACAAGATAGGCCTAATTTATTGGCTAGAAATTTTAAAAAGCAGTTGCCGGATATGTTTATGTTATTAAGTTTCAAAAGTGTGGTTTCCCTCATGCTCATTTGTTGCTGATATTTAAGCCACATTCAAAATTTCTCAATCTAGAATCTTATGACAAAATCATCGCTGCTGAAATATTAGACCCTGTTGAAATCCACGGCTATATTCTCTTGTCATTAAGCATATGATTCGTGGTCCTTGTGTTCATATGAATAAAGACAACCTTTGTATGAAAAAATGTTATATGTAAGAACCATTATCCAAAAATTTTTGCTCATTTTACTATCTATGGTGAGGACAGTTATGCATGTTATAAAAGGAGAGATGATGGTCGAAAAGTTAAGATTTGTAGGCATGAGGTAGATAATAGGTGGGTGGTTCCTCATAGTCCATACCTTTTGCTTCTTATTGATTGCCACATAAATGTTAAAATAAGTTCAACTGTTAAGCTTGTTAGGTACTTGTATAAATATGTTTTCAAGCTTGTTGATCAGGAGACCACTGCTGATATTGATGAAATCAGTAATTTCCAGCAAGGTCGTTAGATTTCGCCCCCTGAAGCTTTTTGGCGTATATATGACTTTTGTCTAGCAGAGATTAATCCATCGGTTTATGTGCTTCAGGTTTATCTTCCTGATCAAAAGTCTATCTCCTTTGATAGAAATTTAGATTTGTTCTATTTGTTGAGAAAATTTGACATTTTAAGAACAATGTTAACTAAATTTTTCAAAATGAATTTGACAAATAAAAATGTTGAGGAGATGAGCTGTTTGTATAAAGATTTTTTGGAACATTTTATTTGGACCCCAAAAACAAGAATATGGTCAGAAAGGAGTCGAAAGAAAGTTATAGGAAGGTTGGTTACTGTTGACGAAGGAGTCCAAAAGAGAATTTTGTTTTTCTATTGTTGTTTTTGGTTTATGTTTCCTGTTTTTTGTTTCTTTTTTTTTCTAAAAAAATGAAAACCTGTTTGGTTGAGATTTCTAATAAACTTATTATTATTATTTATTGTTAATAATAATAATAATATTAATTATTGTTATAAATGTTATACTTATTATTAATATTATTATTTTTATTATTAATTTTATTATACCAAATCAATTATCTTATTATTATTATTATTATTATTATTATTGAGATAGAAAGCAGAGATATGTTGATTTTCTGTCGAAAAAAATATGTTGTCAAAATTTAGAGAAACGATGTTTTCTGGTTTCTGTAAAACTGTTGTAGTTTTCTTTTATTTTCAGAAACAAAAAATTGTATCAGAGTAAGCCAGACACGTTTTACTTACCTGTTTTTCTTTTTACAAAAACGACAATAAAAAATAGAAAAAAAAGGAACAAACAACCCTTAAGGTTATTACTTATGCATGTTAGAGGACAAGCATCATTTGATCACTTATTGACTGTTGATGGTGAAAAAACAAGTTGTTTTAGGGAGGTTGCACTAAAATTAGGATTGTCAGCATCTGATTCTTATATAGAACAAACTCTAGAGGAGTCTGTTTTATTTCAAATGCCAGCTTTGTTTAGAATTTTATTTACTACACTTTTGTTCTATTGTTCACCAACGAATCCTAAGCAACTTTGGGAAACATTCAAAGACTATCTTTGTTCTGATTACCAGCATGCTTCCTCCTATAATGCATGTACATCCGAGGACTTTACAAGGATGTCACTCCAGGATATTAATAGATCCTTAGAACAAATGGGGAAGAGATTGAGTGATTATCATTTTATTGAATATGATTTTGCAGTTGATTATTATAAGCATCTCAATAGAGAAATACAAAGTGAGAAAAATATACACATTGATCCAGAAGATTTGTTATTACATTTAAGGTTGAATAAGACATAAAAATACATACTTGATTTGATTTTAGATTCAATTTTTGGTTCAAATGGTAACAATTTTTTTATTGATGGTACGGGTGAAACTAAGAAGACTTTCTTATACAAAGCGTTTCTTGCAGTTTTACAATCACAGGGTTATGTTGCAATTGTTGTTACGACATCAGGTGTTGCAACATCAGTCCTTCTGTAGGGTCCGTGAACTCTGGCCACGCGACCGCTACTGTAGAGTCTGGCCTCTACCGCCGTCACTCTAGGTATTGTCCTCTTTGATTCAGGGGGAGCCAATGGCTCAATGGTAAGAGGCGTGCACTTAAAGTGCAACAAAACCTTGAGGTCTTGGGTTCGAGCCGTGGCTCCCCC
>JAOTIZ010000008.1:5529505-5539884 GCA_027123425.1 Erythroxylum panamense | reverse complement strand
TATCAAATCATACTCAACATAACCTTACCCAACAATTCAAGCTATAAATTTCATAACATTAAAGCATCATAAATCATAGATAATGACCAATACATACCAATCAATGCATCTAATAACCAATTTATGCACTAATGACTAATCAAAGCTTAAAGCATAGTCTTACCTCACTAAGCTTCCAATCCTTCACTAATCACAACTTCCTAACTCTCACATAATTCCAAGGAAGCAAGGTTATGCTAAGCCTTTTAGGTGAGTTAATAGAAAAGAGAATAAAGTGGAAGGAGGAAAAGGAGCTAAGCAATTGTAACTAGGAAACTTGAAGAAAAAATCAAATGGAGAAGAAGAAAGGATGAAGCTTCGGGTGGATGAACAAAGCCAAAATGAAAATCCTCTTTTCATTCTTCTCATTTAAAGTGAGTCACCGAAAATGCAAGCCAACCATTAATGGTTTAGGACACTTGGCATATTTAAGAAAAAGACAAATTAGGGAAAAGACAAAAATAACATTTAATAAGATTAAACCCTAATGACATGAATATTTGACCCGTTCAATTCCAATGGCCCCAATTTCAATCTCAAAATAATATACCCAATATTGTAGTGCCATTGGACAAAAATTTTCGATACCGAAAATCAACCGGTTCGCCACTTGGCGATTTTTTTTCGGTCCGGGATTTTTCTCTGGAAAATTCCAGAAAAATTTCTAAAATTCCCTTAAAATATAAAACACACAAAAATTCACTCCAATAAATTTTTCAAACACAATTTCCACATTATTCACAATAAAAGTCCGTTTAGGCACAATACCGGGAATGTCATGAATGCATGTATAGTTATTTTTCATGTGCAAAGATTCACTGTTCACAAATACCAGTATGCATAAAAATGCCAAATCAGTCCTATTCACTCTCACCCCTGACCAAATTACTCTTTTACCCTTGCCATCGGGGGTGGGATGTTACACCTTCCTGGTGGTAAGACAACATACTAAATGTTTAAGATCCCACTTGATTTTTTGAAGAAGAAAGTTTGTTAGTTAAGTAAGCAGAGTAGTATTGCAAAGCTGATATTTGAATCCATTCTCATCTTATGGTGTGAGGCTTCAATAGTAAAACAAGAAGAAGATTGTTGTTTTTGGCAGTGATTTTCGTCAAACTTTACCTATTATAGATCAGGTCACAAAATAACAGTTAATTGATTCAAGTCTTGTAAATTCGTATCTCTAGCCACACATGCATAAATTATCTTTAACAATAAATATGATAATTATATCAAATCCAGCTTTTTGCAATTTCTCATTAAAGGTAGGAGAAGGTATAGAACCTGTTGATGAGCAAGATCATATTTGCTTACCCGAACAACTGGTTATTTCTGATCATAATAGGGATGAATCTCTTAATAGGTTATACTTTTTATATCTTAACGTTTATTTTCCATTTTATTGTTTGTTTATAATTTTTAAAAACATTTTTCTAACGCATGGTTGACTTCACTAAGTTAATTGAAAATGTCTTCCCTGACTTAAGCATATATTCGTCCGATCTATATCAAATGATAAATAGATGCATACTCTATCTAACAAATAACTATGTTGATGAAATTAATGACATGATGATCAATAAATTGTCTGGAAATGTACATTCATCTATAAGTTTTGACAGAATAGTTGACCGAAGACATCAACCAGATTATGAGGATTTTCTCAATTCTCTAAATCCTAAAGGTCTACCTCCTCACAGATTATTGCTGAAAAAAGGCTGTCCAGTCATGCTACTAGCAAATTTGAATCCAACAGTGGGTTTATACAATGGCACAAGATTGATATTTAGACAATTAAAAGAGCACACAATTTTTGCACAAATTACTTTTGGGCCTCATAAAGGAAAAATACTTTTCATACCTAAGATTCCTCTACAATCTTCCGAGAATGAAAAGAATGGGATACCTTTTGTAAGAACACAGTTTTCTATTCGTTTGTGTTTTGCGATGACCATAAATAAGTCACAGGGTCAGACGTTTGATTATGTAGGAATTTATTTTCGTCAACTCGTATTTTCACATGGAAAATTTTATGTTGATTTGTTAATAGCTAAAACTCTTGAATCAGTTAAAGTTCTAATTATTCCAAGTATTTTTTAATCTTAAAAAATTCTTCACAAAACAAGGAATATTGTCTGCCATGAAATTTTCCATTTGGCTAAATTATAACATATAAAATAAGCAAAAGATATATTGATTGTTTTGTTCAATTGTATTTAGATTCATTCTATTTAGAAAATTATGCAAATATTTTCTTAACCTTTTTTTTTGTTAAATGGATAAGCATTCATTGATCAAGGATATTTTACTTGGTGCTAAAGGATGGTCATGCAAAATTACTATCCAAGAAAAATAGGAAATTGCTACATCACCTAACAAGCTATCCAGGAGACAAAAGTTTATCTTTTTTGATTCAGAGGTATAACAATTATACTTTCTTCATTCAAAATTTTACCTTTTCCATTAACTTTATTATTAACTCTATATTCAGAAAATAATAGTTGATCTAGCTATCAAATTGAAATTTCTATAAAGCTCTTTACAGTAGTACTAAATTCATGAAATATTTAAGTTTTTTTATTGCTATACCATTTTTCTATAAAATGTCATTACCATTTTCAGGTAAAGATTCGAGTGTTTAAATATGTCAAATATTCAATATGTTACTTTTCTCTATCACTAGAGTAATTTAGCTTTTTTGTATGTTTTTTGTACAGGGATCATGTGTTGAATCTATCATATTTAACAATGATATCCAGATAATGAGCCCCATTTTGCAGCCCTATAAAAATATATCATTTCTAATGCCTTTGTCAAGCTAATTCCACCTCAGTTCCAAGTTGAACACTTGAAAATTTAATGGATCATTACAAGTTGCAGTGTTGTTCAACCTATAACTAATGACGACAACATCCTACCCAATAAATTTAGCTATACATCCTTTGCAAATCTTATCAAGTATATTAATAACAAAGAAAAATCAGTAGATTATATTTTTTTATCTGTCAACAACTTTTTATTTTTTTCCATTACATTTGATTGTACTTATCCATAATATCTGATAGATATTTTGGCTGTCGTTATTCAAGTTTTGGATGCGAGGCAGATCAATAAAGACGACAAAGTTTCGACTGTCAAAAAATTTGTTCTTGCTAACAAATAGTATGTTATATTCCCTATTTTTCTCTACAACTAATGAACTCCGATAACATTTGATTTTTTTGGCATTTTTTGCTTTTATATTAGAGAACAAACCATTATATTGTTAATGTGGGAAGCTTTTGTTGCAAATGAAGGCCAACAAATTGTATAGGCCTTGCATACTTATCCAGTGGTTATGTGTCATCGGCTAAAAGTTCTTTTATAATGGTAATTTTGTTTTCATTTTCGTCATACTATTATATATTTTTTATATTTATACTTGCACTTATAATTATACCATTTATACGCTTGCTATATATTTTTTATATTTATACTTGCACTTATAATTATACCATTTATATGCTTGCATTTATAATTACCATTTTTTCATGGTGCAACAAAATAATAAGCAGTTAAAAGACCTTGTTACCCAATAGACTTACCTCAAATATGATCCTGATGTATCTTTTGGATTAAATCAAAAAATTTCAAAGATCATTTTCTTAAAGTCCACTGACAAGGTACATACATTTTATATTCTACTATGAACTTTCTTTCTCACATATTATCTTTCTAATATGAATATTCCTAACGAACATCTATTTTTATCTTTTGAGACATCATAGATTAAAGCTAGTATTTCCTTTCAACACATTCTACAAAAATATTGGTATATGAGTTGCAAAAATGCTTTCGCTCAACTACAGCTACATATGGGGTTACATTTACATGCAATTCTTGAAAGGAAAAACATCCAGCTGAATCCAGACATTTTTTTCCTTTTTTCCTTTTCAAATTTTTTTAACTTTTTTAAAAATAAAGGATGAACAAACCGCTCACATCATGAACAATCAAGTTCTTTTTGTGTCCTCTTCAAAACATATCCTCATGTGATTTTAACACATACCTAGGATACTTGTATGATTAACTTAAGTTTAAGATCATTCATATCAATTCTAAATACAATTTTATGATATTCTTCATTCATTCAAATGTACATTTTCTCATCCACTTTCCTTTGTAAATGTGGATGCCGGTATGATGTTGATTTAATTGACAACACAAGAACTATCATAGCATCCATTTTTGGTGAACTTGCTGAAAATCTCTTGAACTTCAATGCAGTTGAAGTTATGCAGTATTACAACCAGGTTATATTTTTATACTTGGTACAAATAAAAATACATTTGATTATTTTTATGACGTCTTTATTATATGATTAATGATCTACAATTTTCTCTTTGGTAAAAAGAGTATTGAACTTCCTCTCCATAAGGTCCATTTGAACTGAAAACAAAACATTTCTCATTCATATCAAACCTATTCATATGCAACCATTAGTCGGAAGGCAACGCTTTACTATTATCTATTACCACCAAACTGATGATGCTGAATTAAAGGGAGACTCAACTTTAAGTGAAAAAGGAGATAACAGTAATGTTGAAATGACACTTACAACTATTTCAGGTTCCTATTCATTATTTATTCAAACATTTTTTCATATTTATATTCATCAAACTATTTCAACTCTCCTTTTTTTCACCCATCACATATCAAATGAACCTAATAACTTTCAATTTTCTTGGTGATTGTTGCACCAAAAAGTACAATCATAAATTATAAACACACTTCACAATAGCTAAAGTATATACCTTTTGTTAAAGATTCATTATTACTAGCATTTTACATCTCACCCTTCAAACTACTTCATAATATTTACATTCAAACTACTTTATAATGTTTACATTTCATAATTTGAGCTTTAATCCATATATGTCTATCCAACTTTTTCCTATTACTTTTACTAGTTTTTATATAACTATATTTTAACATACACCAATTCAACTTTGTGATCATCATATCTTGTGAATTCCTACGCATAACTTGTATTATTGTCTATCACATATTCTATTATTATGTTTTTTCCTATGAACATCCATCCTTTGTAAGTTGCATATTACATTAGTTGGCCTGTCAAGAACTTCTTGAAAAATAATGTAAAATGACAAAACCGTTAAAGCTCACTATGGGGAAATTAGAAAATGCCCAGTGTGAGTTGTACATGCACTTGAATACTTGAGAAAAATTACTTCGTTGTTCATGCCACTTTATCAGAATTTTCAAGTAACTTTTAAGAAATGTCTTCACTAAAATGAACATGCATGAATACACGCCATCAAACTAATGTTGAATACACGTCATAAAAGAGCTATAATGTTTGTTGGTGTAGAAATAAATCCATAAGTCTATTATTAGATAACACGTTTCTTGAATAATTGTTAAACTTAACAATTTCCCGTATTTCTTGTTGAACCGTGCTTCTCCTATATTCTACTTTGTATTATTGATCTATTGTTCTTGATCTGTTTGCTCTAATAGTAATTTCTTTTTAATTCAAATATTTGTTGATTGTTTTTATACATCGGACAAATTTTTTAAAAAAATTTCATTAATTTATTTTAATTCATATCAAATTTTGCAATTATTATGTTCTTTACTAAAATATTATAACGAATTTTATTTTATACATTTCAAAATTTTCCCTTCAAATTCTAACTTTAATAATATTCATTCACACATTTTAACTATTCATAAGAAAACCTATAAATACTTACTCTTTAATTCTAAAAATTAACTAGTCATTATACATTTCCAAATTTAGACTGCACATATGCGCACTGAACACTAGCTAGTAATACTTGAAAAGAGAACATGCGTACCTCCGTACAACAAATTCATGGCAGACAGGATATAAATAGCACATCAATTGATCATCAAACTGATTAGGAAAGAGAGAACCTTCTCCTCCTAGGCTTGGTCATATCCACACCAACAATATCATCAATATTAGAAGTATCCTTGGACCCATGTTTGAAAGGATTCAACTTCCCCAGTGTCTTGGACACAGAAGAGAAGAATGTCGGCTTCCGAGAACCACCACCACCGCTCTTCCCAGATGTAGTTCCCTGACCGCCCTTATGTATATCCGATACATACATCTTCATCTTCATTAGCTCCGCTCGCAAAGCCTCATTTTCTCTCATCAGGGACACATCTGCCTGTACTTGTTTCCTTGTAATGTCAGCACATGTGCTCCGATCATCTGCTCCACTCCTCAGCATCAGCCGATCGTAGTAAAGCGCGTGCAATACTAATTGTACCGGTAGGCGTTTGTTCTGTGATGCGTGGAGTCGAGCTTCGTATGAGAGTTTTAAAGGGTCCATCACACTGCACAGCTTATCTCTTTCCATCTCATCAAGATTTGGATGAGCCTGAAATTTCAAATGCATGCAACTGTTAATATACTTACTCCAAGTCTTTAGAACAAGAACACTTGAACTCCGGTAGATGTAAGGATACTCCTATTAAACCCTGACGATATATATATGTCAACTACTTTTACCTTTAGGTAGATGTCAATAGCGCGATAGAGGTCATCGTCCACTTTCCTAGCTCCTTTAGGCACCAGCATCGCAATACCATTGAACTTGGAGATGCTGAGATCTGGGTGGGTGGCAATCTCACCTAGATAAGTGTTCACATTTTTTGCAACTCTCTGCATCGCCATAGAAAACGTCTCTTTGAAATCACCAGGGTTGAAGACAACCATGTTCTTCTCCTTGTCAACGAATCCCGATATTATCCTCCTGACACTTTCCAGATCAAACAATCTCTCGCCATCATAAGTAAAAGACAATATTAAAAGATCCTCAACCATGACATGCTCCAATATCGCCGAGATTCGTTTCTCGAGTTCGTTCTTACACGAAGTGGACGCCCTGAGGAAGATGGCCGAACGAAGAAGACAGCAAAGGAAGTGAATTGGGAAAGCAGCTTTTTCTGACGGCATCAGGGATACTATGGATTGCAGAAGCACGCGTTGACGTGTCCTGGGGATGTCAGAGTCTTCGTCAGTACGAGAATACGAGGACTTCAATCCATTGCCAGTGTGATCTCGGACTAGATCGCGAAGATTTCTCTCTGCGTACTTAACCAGTACATTTGCCAAGGTTAGTGGTTTAGCTCCACGTTGTTTCATTGCAGAAAGTAGTTTGCCAACGAACTCTATGTCCAGGATTGATAGCTCCTCTGTCCACCAATTAGGTGGTGTTCTGCTGGGAAAGTTTGCCTCGCTGCAGACCTACAGATGATTTTTACTGCAAGTTATTATTTGAAACATGATACTAGTGTTTAGCAACATGTAAGTTAGTTAGCACCTTAACAGTAATGATATCAACGCATCTTTGGACAATTCTGAGGTCCTCAGCCATGGGGAGAAGCTGTTCGCAGGATTTTAAGACAACAATGGAGCCAGAGAGGCTTGAGAGAGCAACTTGACTGAGGAAATCTTCTGTGCGGCCTGCGAGGTTGTTGTCGCAATAGTCGTCGGACATTTGGAGATACTCAACTGCACAATGGAGAGCTGCTACGTTGTGGACTGTGATCTCGAAGTTGACACCGTAGCAGAATTTAGCAACTTTCTCAAAGATCTCAGGGCCTCCTGGAATGTCTGACAGATCGATTCTTGCCAGGTCGGCCTCGTTAGATTCTATTATCAACTTCCTTATGTAATTGCTCTTCGCCACTAGCATAAACTGCTCGAACATAATAAAGATTACGATCTTGATTACTTACAATCTTTGAACAAGCTAACTAAGAGCTTTAATGATGTTACTTACCTTGTGAAGGGAGAAATTAGCTTCGCCAACTTCAACTAGAACATCAATTGGAATATCTTGACGAAACACCCTGGGCAAGAATTGGACACACGCATAAGATTAATCACCATAAAACATACTAAAGTTTTAAGGTTATAGATCCGGCAGTCATATGTTATACGATACCATTGGCCCGTCCTCTCCATCGCAATAGCAAGCTTGCTGTTGCTTCTATCAGGGCTGACCATACGTGAAGAGACCCCGGATTTGCCTTCGAGTTCAGAGGACGAGATCTTCTGAGTTCTAACAGAGACACGGAGTGTCTTAGTTAGAAAAGTTGACTGACGGTACCTGTTCCTTTTCATATAAAGACTCTCCTCTTTATCTTCTTATCTACAGTAATACTAATTTAACTTTTCCACTTTTCCTAGATACTTGGCTCTGTTAGTCAATTTCGTGACCATTATATCCTTATTGTATGTACTAAGTACTTCTGGTTACATAACGACACGGGAACTACCTCCAATAAAAATTGTTCTGTGTCCTTTTTCTTCATTGTTCGTGTCTTATCAAATGTAAACTTTTATTCCGGTTACATTTCAAAAAGGTCTTTTTAAATACAATTGTACGCTATCAATTACTCGTAAAAAACAAAATTCAAGCATAAATCCAAGGTTCAAAAGGGGGATAAAAAGGAGAATTCCTTAGCATCAAACAAGGCAACGACGTAAAACTTCATTGCACAGGATTGACCTGTCATTGGGTATTTAAGGGCACGGGTGGGCGCAGGACAGGTCTCTGCCACTCAAACAAGTGGTTTAGAAATATCCAACAACTTGGACCCTGAACTGAACAACTGGCTTCTGAGTCTCCACGTCATTCAAACAGCCTTTTAGCTGTTTCACTCACATGTTGGCAAGGATAACATTGGATAAGATATCTTGTTTCGTTACGGTATTTTTATTATATTTATTAAATATCATGCATATATTTATTTATATAAACAGATTAGAAAAGAGTAACTGTGGTGACATTCCATATACTCAAATCATCTCTCTATCTTATAATCAACCTTGAAATCCTAGTCCGACCCGTATCATTCACATTTCAGTAACATATATCAACAATGTCCCCAGCATTTATTTGATCCGTTGATAAATCAATTTGAAGAAGTAGTTTTACGATGAGAATGTGTCTGACGTGATTGCATAACATTCTTATGTGAATTGAATGCAAGAAAATATATACATGGATATAAAGACGAAAGCGAAGCAATCGCATCTGTGATGGCAAAGTATACTGTGAGCATTGCAAATTGCAACGCATTGATGGTGATGGAGAGCGAGAGCCCTTTAAGATCGGTCCCCTCTCGCTTCAGTCCAGGCATGGTTTTTAGTCGGAATAAAAGGTTTTGTGGCGTCCAATTCAGGCAGACATAGCTTTCAGTTATTGGCGGATAGGAATAAAAGGTTTTGTGGAGTCCAATTCAGGAAGACATAGCTTTCAGTTATTGGCGGATAGTAACAAAAGGGTTTGTGGAGCCCAATTCAGGCAGACATAACTTTCAGTTATTGGCGGATAGCTTACTAAGGTTCTTGTCATGAATGACTTAGCAAGAGCCCAGAGAAGTTTTTTATTTTACAAGAAAACGCAGCATTTGACATTAAACAGGCCCAACAACAATTCCGAAACTCAAATTAATTCGAACTCAATCTTGTAAATTATGTTTTGAGTTTGATCAAATTATTATCAGTTTTATCAAATTCCACTTTTAATATGTAAAATGTATATGCTAATAAATAAAAAATTGAATGAATTATTTCAAAAATTCTTGTTTATTATATTTTTAAATTTAAATATCTTAATTATTTTTAAATATAAACTCTCTTCATTTTTGGATTTTGATCTGGTTATTATTTGATGGGATACCTAAGCAAAGATTTATAGTGGACAAATTTGTGGTAAGAAGTACTTAAATTAGCCAATCGAATATGAAAGAAAGTTAGATTTAGGCCCTAATTAAATCAACTAGTGCCCACAAAAGCTGTCTAATTAGAACCTGACATGAATGTATACAGAATGCTTTCCTGAGAACAAGAACAAAAAAGAAAACCAAACACATGTTCACAGCCTGGTTGCACTCTGTAGCAGTCGGCCATAGCAATTGTTTATTACAAACAACACGGACGACCATTAATTAGCTGTCTTCACTCTCCAATAACGAGGATGGATTAAATAATTATCATTTTAGGTTTTGGCAAAGACGCGTGATGATGAATAATCGTTTGTTAGCAAGCAATTAAACTCTTTCTGTTTCCAGTTATTCCCTCGACTAGTTTACTACAATTCTGTAAAGTTATTATAAAATTGGAATTAAAAAATGAGTTAGTTGAATCGAGTTATTATTATTATTGTTATTATTAATAAGAAGGTAGGTAACAAGCATACTAAATCGTCTTTTTTTTTTTTTTGGTAGAAAGGATGGGGGAGACCCCTAGCAGCCGGAGCTAAGCGGTAGAGTGATAAACTCGTAGACGGCTT
>JAOTIZ010000008.1:5493927-5529405 GCA_027123425.1 Erythroxylum panamense | reverse complement strand
GTCGATATTATGCGGTAAAATCCTATCCCGTCCTAATTTACCAATATAACCTTCCCGTCGGTGACGGGATGTCACATTTTGTATGTGTTTCATGAAAAAAAGGGCATACATTTGAAAGATGATATAACAAGCATGACTTTTCCACTAGTTATAAATCACATTACAAGTCTTGTTCTTGGATAGTTAGTTAGGTTTATGGATCAATTCTTGGAGAAACTAATTATATCGATAATTTATTTATAATGGTGATAATACTGTTTCAAAGTCTCAAAGTACTGGTGATAGTATTGCTTCTCCACAGTTTCCTTTTGTAAGAGATCAAAATTGTTAAAATTTTAAGCATGCTTTAATAGTCTCTTTCAACCATTACTTTAGTTTTCTCATCTTCCCCAAGAATGCAACAGACTCAGGTGTTTTAAGTGAATATTTGGTACACTATAGTTTCTCACTCTATTAATATGGTAGGTAGATATACCGCTTAGTTCTTTTCCTAAGTGAATTGTTGATTATAGTGAAATAATTAACATAAGAGCTACTGATCATATAACATGCTTATTTATATGTTTTAATCATTATAAACCTATTTAGAATGTCTGTATGAAATTACTAAATCAATCTCAAGTTCCTATTGCACATATTTGAATTGTTAAGCTTTCTTCTTTATTGGCATTGTTTGATATTTTCTTTATTATTGTTTTCAAATTTAATTTCATCTTTGCAAGCAAATTGATAGGTGTTTTAACTTGTTATTTGCCTTTTTAATCCAATTTATGTTTCATCCAAGATCTCCATAAGTGGAGGATGACTGGATTGATTAAAAAGGTCAATGGTTTATAGTAGTAAGAGATTATAATTCTTTTCATTGTAATTCCATTATTACCAATAAAGTGAATCTTTAACATTATAGGTCAGAGTGTTGATTAGATGTCAGATTGAAAAATTGTTTGCCAATGTTAGTCCTATAAGGAAAACATTTTGCATCACATTCACCTCGTGAGATTTGTCATTTTGCTAGGCAAAAACAATTTCCTTTTCCTATTAGTGATACTACTACTTATGCTTACATTGACTTAATTTAAGTTGACATTTAAAGGTATATACATACCACAACACTTATAAGTCAACATTAATTTTGCACAATTTTGTTTGAATTCAATATTATTATATGGGTTTATCTTATCAAATTTAAGTGTGAAGCTAGGCCTTTTTTACAACAATTTATCTTGTTTACTGAGATACAATTTGATAAAAGGATTAAGAGGTGATAAAGGTCGATAGTTTAATATGCTAGAATTTTATGATTCAAAAGACATTAGTCATCGAACTTCTTGTGTAAAGACACCTTGATAAAATAGTGTGATTGAAAGGAAACATCAACATATCTCGGTTGTGATAAGGACTTTACAAATTTAGGCTAATCTTTTGATTTAGTTTTGTAATGAATGTGTTTTACATACGGTGTTTCTTATTAAAAGAATTCATTTTTTTCATTCGTAATATCACATCTTATGAAAAACCTTTTCATATTATTCCTAGTTTACCTTTTTAAGAGTATTTGTTTTTTCATACTTTACTTTTAAGAGTAGTTAAATGCATGGATGTAAGGTGTGAAGGGTTATAAGTTATATAATTTAGAAATTAAACAAGTGTTTGTTTCTAGGGACATGGTGATTCTCTATTGGTAAACTTAATTTAGGTCCTAATTATGCATATGTTTTTGCCTCATTTAATATGCTTATTTCTATTTGTGCTCTTTTAATTGATCAAGCATCTCTAGTTCTTTCTACTCTTGAAGCCCATTTACCTAATTCATCCTCTTCAGTTCTTTTCAAGCAAAGTACAAGGTTTAGACATTCACTTACTTATCTTGACTTTTATTGTCCATATTGCTTACTAGCCCTCATTCCATATTTGCAATCATCGTGTAACTGTTTGTCTTTTATCATTGTGATTTTTCTTTAAGTATTGATTCTAAATAGGAACTTAAAACATATATAGAGGTTGTTCAACAATAGTTGCAAAAATTAAAACCCTTAAAGATAACCAAACGTAGGAAATTATTGATCTTCCTTCTGGTAAACAATCCATTGGATACAAATAGGTTTAGTAAAACGGGTAGTATCTTAAAATTACATCCAGCCAACTAGATGACTACTGTGAGAATTTTTGACTCTTACTTCAACATATAATTGGTTTTTGCATCAACTTGATATCGATAATAATTTTTACATGGGGATTTACATAAAAAAAGTTTATATGAAGTTATATGATGGTTTTTCTTCTTTTAATTCCTCTATAGCTTGCAAGTTACTTAAATTCCTTTATAGATTAAAGCTTAATAGTATGCTAAATTATCATAAGCTTAAACTAATTATGGTTGTCATTAAGTAAATGTTGATCATGCTTTCTTCCTTAAGTTTTTAGCTATACTTTTTCTTACATTATTAGTATATGTCAATAATGTGATCATGGTTAATAATGATTTTTATCAAAATTTTGCCATTAAAGTTTACTCTGAAGTGCTTTCTTGGCCTTTAAGTTGCTAGATTCTCGATTGGTATTGATCTTTGTCAAAATAAATATACCTTGAACTTATTAAAGGACACGTGTGTATATTGTCTTCTTATAAATTGACTAAAGATGGTGGTTCTTTAATAACAAACATCTCTTATTATTGTAGGTTCATTAGCAAACTCTTGTATTTGAAAACTATCTGACCAAATATCAGTTTTGTTTTGCAATAATTGTCTTAATTCTTTAAGGGGTCATTTGGCTCTTTTTTTTTTTGTAGTTTTCAGTTTTTGTTTCCAGTTTTTAGTTTATATTTTTCTTTCAGATAAAAATAAAAACATGTTTGGTTGTTAATATCAATATAGTTACATTTTTATCACCGATAATAATTACATATTAGATAAAGCTTAAATATAACTTATATTTTCATCTCTTATATAACATTATTAACAAATTATCAACAAAATTATTATATTTTATTAAAATAAATAATTTAGCAATTAAACTTTATATAAAATTTTAAATTTTGAAGATATTTTAAATTAAATTAAATTAAATTGCATAAATTAAATTAAATTATCCATAATTCTTATTAATAATTAATTTTAATTAATTAAACCTATGATATTAAATTAAATTATTCATAATTCTTATTAAGAATTAATATATTAAATAATAAAATAATATATATATTTAATTGATGGTAAATCAAATTATACGAAAATAACAAAAGACAAAAACCATTTTTATGGTTTTCATAAGAAAATAAGATGAAACTAAAACCAAAAACACCAAAAAATATAATTTTTACTAAAATTAAAAAAAAAAGAATAGAAATAAACATCCGCATTCCCACCGATATCTATTTTCAGGGAGCTCATAAAATTCAAGTATCTAAAAGCTGTACCTGAACAAGGTATTTTCTTTCCAGCTTTTCCTGATCTCAAGGTTCAAGTCTTCTTAAATTGTAACTAGACATCTTGTTCAAATAGTAGTATTGACTATTATATAATTTTAGGTTCATCTCTAGTCTGTTGGGAAACAAAGAAACAATTTATTACTTCTTATTCTTCTTTTGAGGTGGGTATTATATAATTGTCTCCTATTTTTGTGAATTGCAATAGTTATAATACTTGTTAAAAAATTCACACATTTCTTTCTAAGGCCTACTCTATGATTTTGTGATAATTTATGTTCTTCTTATATTGCTAAAAACAAAAATTCTCGTGAACACACTAAACTTCAAATTAGTATGATGAAATCGTTGCCAATCTCTTCTTCAACTCACCAAACCTTGGATTTATCTATGCGACATGTCCAAATGGCAATGCAAATCACTGGGACTTATCTCTTTGGGTTGTCAATTATGTACGACTGATTCATAGGCTTTTCCTTTCTCGATTTTGGGTTAGATACATAGCATCCATTTGTCAGAAATTTTAGTATGCTATGTAATATAATCTAGGCACATGGTATTGCTTGATAGTGGTTGACCTTTATCAGCTTACGACTTATGCATTCTTTAAATATATATATGTACATATTTTGATTTCTTTGAACTTAATAAAATTCAATTTGAATGTATAATAACTTTAATTATTTTAAAATACAAATTATTATTATTATCTATTATGCTGTAGGTCCGGGATGCGTAAATGGCCACCACCAATAAGACACGCATCATTTTCTACGAAATATTATGAGTATTAACACGGTACCATTGCAAGTCTTTAATTTGTCTATTCTTATATGGAAGCATCTATATATGTTGAAGAGAAAACTTGGATTCTAATATCGTAATTAGTTAGTGTCGATGAGTCTGAATGGCTTAAAATGTGTAAAAGAAGCAATTTCCAAAAGTCCGGTGATGATAATATACTACCTTACGTACGACTAACATGGTTTTGCTTTTTTTTTTTTTAAGGATTAAACATATAAAAGAACATGGTATCCTTCTTGCCTCCTGCAAATAACTAAGGTCTTGCTTTTTTTTTATTTAGAGTAAGAGCTTTACTTCTCGCAAGAGACCTATCCGACTTGAGCGAAAATTAGTCTGGATGTGAATAGTTTAAAGATACCTTTCCATAATTAGAACCCTCTTAGAACACCTCGTGAGCAACCAAAAAGAAGAAGAAGATGGTCTCTTCCTCCACCGTTAATTTAAACTTGTAGGATAAATTTGTGTTACACTGCATGTTTAACACGTTATCCTTCTACCCTGACCCCAGAATGAAGGAGTAGTTCCACTGCTTATGTTCTTGCGCTGGTATTGTAAAAACCCACAGGATTCAAAGCTTTGGTTTCGTGTCAGAGGTAACAACGATAAACAAAATTCAGACAACATGCAAATAACCGAATCAGGACTTCCCCGTTGGTTTGGTTTGGAAGGAGTCTTTATAATGCTGATGAACGAATAATTATTTAACTCTTAAAATTGGTTCCATACTAAGTAGTTTCTGAAAAAGGGTAGCTTCAGTTGACCAACAGGATGGAATAAGGAACTAGCACATGCTTGACGCCAACACGGCGGATTCTGCTATGCTGCGAACTTGCGTATAATCGAAAGAATGTATTGGTTAATTCACTGTGATCCGTTTTCCAACATAAAACAAAATAGAAGTAAACAACTAGCAGAGTTTTAAACAATTTTCTTTTGACAGGAATCAAAGCTTTAACCTTCGTTCTTGGACGAACCTCTAATGTCGTGTAACGGATAGGAAATCCTGAAACAACCTCAGGGATACGTCTTACATCTAACGCGTTTAAAACCAGGTCAGACCATTCAACCTAGCTGGGAAGTTTCTCAAATCTTCACCTTTCTTTGTCACTGGATATTAAAACCACCGATATTATATTACATTCTCTATCTTCCTCGCATCAATCTCTCAACAAAGCCAAAATGGCCACCCCTATTTGGCGATGTTTTTAATACGGTTACATTGTTTCCCCTCCTACTTCTCTTTTTTGTTTTTAACAGTTTAATTTATTATTGTTGAAACATAGTAAACAAAACTGGGATGGTGATGGATATTATCATCATTCTCTATTATGGTCTTTGCCATAATAATCCTAAGTCATAAAAGTAACTTGGTTAGAAAGATATCAAGCACAGCCCCTGACTTCGGGTTCCTATGTTTTCCTGCTGAAGCTGCAATAACCCCGTTATTATTCTTCCCCACTAAATAACACAGGTTCTCATTTCACTCAATACTCTGACTTTCGTATTTCTTATATATGAATATGATGGTTTTACTCTATGATATATAATCCTTGAAAGTATTCCGTTGGTTTTGCTCGTGTAATTGGTCTGTGTAAGAAAAACAATTCAGGCTCTCAATTTTTTGTTGCTTGTTCCTTGTTTTCAAGAGTATTTGTTTACTTTAAGAAAATTTCGTTTTTTGTCCCTGTAGGAAATGCTTCATAAGTATGGTTGTTTTTCCATTTTTGGGATGTTCAATTCAAGAGCTTGCACGTTTGGAGCCCTTTTACTCCTGTGGCTGTGTTGGTCTCTATTACTAATTGAAGCTCAAAGTAGCATTACTGATCCTGTGGAAGGTGATTCTGCTAGATCTCCTTTTAGTTTCCCCAGAAGCCAACTATCTTGAGTTGAATATTTGCCACAATTCCACATCTTTTTTTCCCTGTAATCAACATTGAGTAAATGCGTGCATTTGCATACTCTATCGCCAATTAAGTTCATTACTTATCACAAATTCTTTTATCACCAACTAAGTTCATTCAAGAAATATCAAGTCTATTTCATGCGTGAAAAGCCAGAATTCGCATTTGTTAACAGAATTCTTGTGTAAAGGATTGATCTTTTTTCCTCTTTCCACCATTCCATTTGCTCCAAGTGAGTGAAAAGAAGATATCCTGTTTAAAATTGTAGTGGACGCATTGCGGGATATAAGGAACTACCTTGTTGATGTCAATGGGAACTTGAGGAACTGGAATCGTGGGGATCCATGCACCGCAAATTGGACTGGAGTTTTATGTTTCAGTACGACAATGAACGATGGTTATCTTCACGTCACAGAATTGTAACTATCAAATTTTCTTTCAAGTCTCTTCTTATATCGACATGGAAATTAAAATCATGTTAACAAGCCCTGGTATCATTTTTCTTCCTTCCGATTCTGATAATTATGTTTCTATTGGAACTAGTTTTACTGTTATGCAAATTGGTATGAGAACTATGTCGAACAACTGAAAAGTTTATTAACGAATGCTTTAGGTGGTTGTGCTCACAAAATCATTTAATTTGCTTTGTGAAATGATATTTGTTTCCTTTAAATTGATCTCATGCAGGCAACTATTAAGCATGAATTTGTCAGGAGGTTTGTCACCATCTCTTGGACGCTTATCTTATCTGCGAATACTGTAAGTGTACATCACCTTTGCAGCTCTCTTTACACTAACCAAAAGTTCTGTAAGGATTGTATTTCCAATTTCCTTCTGTCCTATGTTCTATCATCTGTCTTCTCACAGGGACTTCATGTGGAACGACATCACTGGCAGTATTCCCAAGGAAATAGGTGACATCAAATCCTTGGAACTCCTGTAAGTTTCAGTTACATACTCATTTGATTAAGCTCTCTCTTTTTTGTGTTACTGCCCTTGGTGATTTTTATTTGGTCGATTTCTTATTCTATATCTGGAACTTCTATTTTCAGGCTTCTAAATGGAAACCAGTTGACAGGTTCTCTGCCTGAAGAGCTTGGTTATCTGCCACTCTTGGACAGGATACAGATTGATCAGAATAAAATATCTGGACCACTGCCTAAGTCGTTTGCATACTTGAACAAAACAAGGCACTTGTGAGTGCTCTATATGGCTTTAAGTTACTGCTGGAACATTTTCATAGAATTGCTTCCGTTTAACTGATCTTGCAATTTTTCTCCTCGGCAGTCACATGAACAACAACTCAATTAGTGGTCAAATCCCGCCTGAGCTGTCCAGACTACCAAGTCTTGTCCACTTGTAAGTTGGTATTAGCTAGTTTTCCTGTGTTTGATATGGATAAACGACTCTCTTCATTATTATCTTATTTCTCTAATACATCAATGCTGTTCGTATGTTGATGAATACTTGCAGTCTTTTGGACAACAACAACTTATCGGGATATCTTCCACCAGAGTTCTCTCAATTCCCAAACTTGCTAATACTGTATGGTTTCTCTTATCTATCAGGACATTATGAAGCATGATTAACTGTTTATTTCTGTACAATTTTACTTCAGAAGATGCAGTTTGTCTGGATTTCTGTCTGAAACTCCATGCCTCTCCCTTTTTCTTTCTGTGCAGTCAACTTGATAACAACAACTTTAATGGTGGGATGATTCCAAATTCTTTCGGAAACATGACTAAATTGTTGAAGTTGTAAGTACAAGCTACACCTTAAAAGCTAGCAAGTGGTTATTGAAAGTGTGGATATGGTTAAAAGAATATGCACTTCTAGCAATCGATATTTGTGGATAAAAGCCTTTGATCCTTCATTCATGCATTTTCTGTTTTAAGGTAGAGACAAGTACATTTCAGCGAATTGAGGACTGAAATAAAGAAAAGTTTTGTGGTTGCTGAAGTTATGACTGCATCATACAATAAGAAGCTTATATGGTTTGATCTGAAGTTGCTGGCTAGTCATACTACTGTTTGCTTTTGGCACGATATCTTTTGTTATACCTTGTTTCCTTTGCCTTATCTTCTTCGCACGGATTCTTACGTTATCTCTGCGCCTGGTTTGCTGTTTTAGGAGCTTGCGGAACTGTAACTTACGAGGTCCAATCCCTGACCTTAGTAGGATATCAAAACTTAGCTATCTGTAAGTTTGTCTATATTTTATATTTCTGTCTCATTGACACGAGTTATTTACCTTCCTTAGTTCCTATTCTTGGATATTTATGCTGGTCTTGTCATCTAAAGAAAATTTTTTGATTGCTTACAGAGACCTGAGTTCGAACTACTTAATTGGGTCAATACCTTCCAGTAAGCTTTCTGATAATATCACAACAATGTAAGTTCTTTCACTTCTTGATGTTCTACATTGAAAGTAATAGATACTTTTTCTGATTATTATGATTAACTCACTTTGATGTTGACTTGTGAAATTTGTAGAGATTTATCCAGCAACAATCTTACAGGAACGATACCTGATTACTTTACCAGTCTTCCTCAGCTTCAAAAGTTGTGAGTGTTATTCCACTAACACTTTCGTTTATCTTTTTTAGTTGCAAGGCTCCTTTAATGGTATTCGAATGACACAGTTTCGTATGTTACTATGAGGGTTTTGACACAAAAGAATTGAACGTTGCAGAACAATAATAAGGTTAACTAGGTTATCTTCAATGGCAGGTCACTTGCCAACAATTCACTGGGTGGGTCTATTCCATCAACTATTTGGCAAAGTAGGGCTTTCAGTGGAACTGAGAGACTTACCTTGTAAGACATTAATGATGATATTTCATTTCCTTCGATAACATCTTCTATAGTGGTGCAAATCAACATATAAGAACTTAAAATTCTTTTTATATTGTTCTCTTAAGCAGAAATGTAAGTCTATTGATATTAATCTTTTGTCATTCTTTGATGTTGCAGAGATTTTGAGAACAACAAATTTTCAAATATTACGGGAAGTGTTAGTCTCCCTCAAAATGTCACACTCTGGTTTGTTTCTGAACTCCTTTGCTATGAATGATCTAGATGAGCATGACGAATTTCCTTCTGATATAAGCAACTTTCTATCTGAAATGAATAACATCCCTCGTGCCAGTCTTCTTGAAAATATGGAAAATATAATACTGAATGTTGTTTCAGATGAGTTTTAAATGATTATATTATGCATGTTACGAAACATTTTCAGGCTCCAAGGCAACCCTGCCTGTAAAACTGCTAGTCTAGTCCAGTTCTGCGGAAATGCAAATTATGTGGAGATGAAGAAGACGAACTCAGTAGCCCGAATCACTGTCTGTCCTATACAATCATGCCCACCTCCTTATGAATATTCGCCATCTTCTCCTACACCTTGTTTCTGTGCTGCACCTCTGATTGTTGGGTACAGATTGAAAAGCCCTGGATTCTGGGATTTTCTTCCCTACAAAAATACGTTTGAGGAGTATTTGAGTTCAAGTCTTAAATTAGACCGTTCTCAACTGTACCTCGAACATTTTGTCTGGGAAGAGGGGCCTCGATTGAGAATGCAATTGAAGTTTTTTCCCGTCTATGATGCCAACAGCAATAGTTCCTATCTATTCAACAGGACCGAGATTCGGCGCATCAATAGTTTGTTCACTATGTGGAACATCTCTGATAGTAAAGTGTTTGGACCTTATGAGCTTCTCTACATCAATCTATTGGATCCATACAAAGATGGTTTGTCTCCAAACCTAGTTATTGTTGTAAGGAAATCATTTGATGACTATATTATGGGAAACAAAAAAAACTTCTTTCCTTGGTACGCAAATGATAGCTTGTATGAGTTTCTCATTTTGTACATACAATGATCCATTATCCGATATACTTACTCCAACACATACAGCATTATGAAGTTGACTGAATTTGGATATTTCAGAGTACGCTACCCGTCGATCATCCGGTATAAGGAAAGGTGTTCTGGCTGGTGCACTAGTAGGAGCCATTGCTGGTGCAGTTACATTATCTGCAATTGTAACACTTCTTATTCTGAGGGCTCGTTCGAAGAACTATCAAGCAATTCCTAGAAAACGTCTTGGTGAGTATTAGTGTTTATCATTGTCACTGAGTTCTACATTTCATAAATTTCATGCGGTAATGATTTGCTCCACATCAGCTTCCAAAGTTACCACCAAAATTGATGGAGTAAAGGATTTCACTTTCTCTGAAATGGCCATGGCGACAAAAAATTTCAGTAGCTCCACTGAGGTTGGTCACGGAGGGTATGGCAAGGTTCATAGAGGAGTCCTAACTGATGGCAAAGTTGTGGCTGTAAAGCGTGCTCAAATGGGATCTTTACAGGGCGAGAAGGAATTCTTAACGGAAATAGAGTTGCTGTCAAGGTTGCATCATCGAAATCTCGTGTCCTTGATTGGATATTGTGAGGAAGAAGGTGAACAGGTAGTCTCTCATCTCATTCCCTAACTTGCTCATTTCTCATCGATCTGGGGAATTATCATTAGCTAACTGTTTGTAAGAATCTGTCTCTTCCTCATCTGACTTCATAGATATTCTTGATTAGGCGCTATTACAAGGTGATTTTCATAAGTTCCATCCTTTATTTCTCTAGTTAAATTCCGTGCCTGGATGATTATTTCCCTTGTTGAACTATAGAGAAGATTGAAACAGAACACAGCAAAACAAAAGTTTTTCAGAAATGAAAACACCGAATTACTTTTTAAGCTATGTAGGAATCTCTGTGTTTACTCAAGCCTTAGTAACATTAAAAACAGAAATATTTAACTGTAATTACTCTATTTTCTGTTTCACTATCTGCACAAAAACTCAGAAAAAACTGCGTTATGAGCAAATTTCAATTCCTTGGTTCGGTTTCTTTGACTATGGATGTGTTCAAGCTGATAGTATGGGAATGATTTGATGTATATTGCTATTTGCTCATGCAGATGTTGGTTTATGAGTTTATGTCAAATGGAACTCTTAGAGACCATCTGTCTGGTAGGTTTCATATTTTCCCTATTAAAACTTTTTTCCAATAATCAAAACGTGTTCAGAAACTTATACCATTCTTTTCAAGTTTACATATAACACAAGTTCGATCACACTTGATCTTTTTACGGTGAACCATTTATTTGTATGCCAGCAAAGACTAAAGAAACCTTGAGTTTCGCTACAAGATTGAGGATTGCCTTGGCTTCAGCTAGAGGCATTCTCTACCTACATACAGAAGCCAACCCTCCAATTTTCCACCGAGATATTAAAGCAAGCAACATATTATTGGACTTCAATTACACTGCAAAGGTTGCTGATTTTGGACTGTCGAGGCTAGCCCCAGCTCCTGATATTGAAGGTTCTGCACCAGCTCATGTATCCACAGTTGTAAAAGGCACTCCAGTAAGTCTGCATTTATTTGGTATATAGATTCTGAAATAAGTCGGCACATTCCATGGAAGAAGAACATGAGCCAGGTTTGATGTCTTTGTATCACCTTTTCAGGGTTACCTTGATCCAGAATATTTCTTAACGCATAAGTTGACCGACAAGAGTGATGTATACAGCCTTGGTGTAGTATTTCTAGAGCTATTGACAGGGATGCAGCCAATCTCACATGGCAAAAACATTGTTAGGGAGGTAATGCCACAAAACCTCTTCTTAACTTTGAAGTTTGAGAGTTGAGTTTGTACCACCACTTAAATTAGCCTGTTTGATGATAGATCCGATAGTTGCGATATATCCTCCACTCTAACCATTGAAAGGATTTCTACGGCTGCAAAATATGAGTTCTTTCCATGATCGCTAATCCTCTGTATTTTTCTTCGATTTGTGTAATTAAGTAATGTATTAATATTCGTTTGATCAGGTAAATGTTGCATATCAGTCTGGCATGATCTTCTCAGTGATTGATGGAAAAATGGGGTCTTATCCTTCTGACTGTGTAGAGAAGTTCTTAAACCTGGCACTGAAATGTTGCCAAGATGAGACGGACATGCGACCTTCAATGGCTGATGTAGTAAGAGAACTTGAAATTATATGGGGCATGACGCCGCGAGCCAATACCGGAACAACGGAGCAGATGGAAGTTGGTACAGAGAACCAAATCTCACCACCATCATCGGCTACTGTACAAAGGAATCCATATGCATCACTAGATGTCTCCGGAAGTGACCTTGTTAGTGGTGCCGTTCCAAGCATCAGTATCATCAGTCCCAGATAAAATGGAAGGGACCACTTTGGATGTTATAACCTGTATGTACTATAGAGCTTGAAGTTTGTAATGGATCAACTTTTTGGTTGAAGATATGTGTATAGGCTTACTCCTTTTGTAAACATATATGTACACTGTTCCACGTAATGACAGTCTTACTACTGAGTTTTCTTTTTCAGAATTTAAATTGATCGTGTTGATAAAAGATTTATTTATTAAAAAATTTATCAAATATTAATTCCTGTTAAAGATTAAATAAAATTAAAATTTTTAATATATAATTTTAAAGTTTAACTCAAAAATAAATTATTAAATAAAATTATCGACTTTTATGAATACGAGCATTAATCATTGAGAGGAATATCTCTTTAACATTTTTAAATCTAATACATAGATAAATACTTTTAAATTTAATAAAATTAAAATATGAATTAAATTGAAATTTTAATATTAAATAAACTAAATCACTTAAATTTTATTTGAACATAAAAAATAATATTTAAATCATATGATGTTTTAAGTTATTTAAATTATTCAAATGAAATTCTTTTCTTATTATGCTATAAGCTTTTTTTTTATATTGTTTATAGATTTCTCTTTAAAAATTAATTTACTTTAATATTTATTTCTCTTTAAAATTTAATTTACGATATTGAGTTAATATTAAGAGTTTGTTTAATATTTAAAAATATTAAATATTTATTTAAATATAAATTTAACAATTTATTTTATCCTTTCGCCGAATATCAAGCTTTTGCTAATTATATATAAAAAAGAAATGCATCAAAAAAACCAATTTTGGTTAGTTTGGTGCTCTTGAATAAAAATAAAAATAATATATATCGAAATTATGATAGAAAAATGTATTTGAATATAAGAAAACAACGATAAGGTCACCAATAATAACAACAATATATCTGTAAAAATAAGAATTTGTTATAAAATAAAAATATTGAAAAAATAAATAACTAATATATAAATATAAAATAAAAAAAAGATACACAATACCGCTGAATGGGTCATATAATATGCACAATACGGTCCAAATTAAACCATTAACCCTTTATGTATACTTCTTGTGTGGGCTTATTGTTATGAAAAAAAGGCCTCAAATTGGAATTCGGGGTATTAGGGTTATGAGATGCAGTCCTCTTTCTGCATAAAACCCAAAGTAGGGTCCTCTCTCGCAAAATCAGAACCCTAAAGTTTCTGCAGTTTTTCGGCCGTCATGGGAAGAAGTAAGTCAGTCCCTCCTGTCTGCCTGTTCAAATTTCTTGTCTAATCTTTTATGCATTACACACATAGATCTGTTATAGTCGTTCTTTATCAGGAATTGATCCATTTTCCTTTATCTCTTAGTCTTTTGGGTTTTCAGTTTATTCTGATGTTTACTACTTTTCCGACTGTTTTATGTTTTCCGTGTTTTACGAATTGATCCGTTTTATGTTTTTAGTTAGTTCATTTCACTGCAGTAATCATTTTGTTCTTAGAACTATCATCGCACGGTGAATTATTTTTGGGAAATGCTGTATTGGTTCGCTCTTGTAGAAAATAATTGCTATAATTTATGTTTTGATAGATTTAGGGTGATTGATAGTTTCTCTTGCTGTAAATAAGATTAGAACTAATATTACGTCAAGTACTTTGTTGGATGCGTTACTTTTGGATATTGTATATGCTTCCAGGGCTCTAGTTGGTGAAAGTTTTTTTTTTTTCCTTCCAGCTAAATCTTGGTTCTTCTCTTGTTTTTAAATAGGACCAGCAAGGTGTTACCGTCAGATAAAAAACAAACCATACCCCAAATCACGTTTTTGCCGTGGTGTGCCTGATCCCAAGATTAGAATTTATGATGTTGGGATGAAGAAGAAGGGAGTTGATGAATTCCCATTCTGCGTTCACTTGGTGTCTTGGGAGAAAGAGAATGTCTCCAGTGAGGCTCTTGAGGCTGCTCGTATTGCTTGCAACAAGTACATGGCCAAATTTGCTGGAAAGGATGCTTTCCACTTGAGGGTTAGGGTTCATCCTTTCCATGTCTTGCGTATTAACAAGATGCTTTCCTGTGCTGGGGCTGACAGGCTCCAAACTGGTATGAGGGGTGCTTTTGGAAAGCCACAGGGCACTTGTGCTAGAGTTGCCATTGGTCAGGTTCTTTTGTCAGTTCGATGCAAGGACAGCAATGGTGTTCATGCCCAGGAGGCTCTTCGCCGTGCTAAATTCAAGTTCCCTGGTCGTCAAAAGATCATTGTCAGCAGGAAGTGGTATGCATTGCTTCTAATATCACCTTGAAACTGTCTTTTTTTCTTTGCTCCTTTTTGTCTAAGAATTTACTAGTGAAATAGTTTGCCTCGTTTTATAAATTGGCGCGCCTACTTCTATTGTTTGTTGGTAGTAATTGTCCTAGGTGGCTTCCTATCATTTGACCCTTTAATTTAGAAATGTCTGCTGTCATTGGGCTATAATTTACCCAACTCAGTGTAAAATTCTCTTAGATTGTATGTCGATATGTTGCATTAAAGGGATATTTTATTGGATAATTAAATGATCTGAATTTTGTTGTTGTTCTGAGAGGCATCCTGTTTGTATTAAATGGCCAGTGATCCTGGAGAATTTCTTCTTGATCTGAATGTTTTTGTAGTTTGAATGCAAAGAAGATTCATATTTCTAAATTGTTGGATGACTTTGGTGTTCAGGGGCTTCACTAAGTTCAGCCGCACTGATTATGTGAGACTGAAGGCTGAGAACAGAATTGCTCCTGATGGTGTGAATGCAAAGGTTAGTTTTTTAATTTTGGCTATGCCACTCAATGTAATATTATGGCTGTAATTTTCTTTCCCCAGCTACGTCGTATTCGGAGTCTCGTAAGTTTGGTTTCTTGGTAAAAATGCACGGGGAATCTAATGACTGCTTTCAATTTCTCCAGCTCCTTGGATGCCATGGACCCCTTGCGGCACGAAAGGCGGGATGCGCCTTCTTGCCTGCTACTGCATAGGCTTCTCATTTGTTTACTGAAAGGAAGTTTTGTTTCGAAACTTGTCATCTAAAAGTACTTTATTGCCTTTAGAAACGAGAATCTTATCATGGATTTTAAGTATGATTACGTTATTGTTTTACAAGGCTTGTGGACTATTTATGGTTATCTTTGTTAATTTTGAAACTGAGGATTTTGAAGATCTAAATCAAGTCTTGCATCAGTATCTGGCTTTTGGATCTTGATTAATCTTATTCGTTTGGTTGTTGAAATGGTGGTTGATTGGTTCGGTATACGAAATGCTTTGGAAGGTAATTCTACGAATAATATCCTGAATTGGACGCAGGATGAATCAACTCTTAGTAGGGATAGGGATTGCATTTGGCCTATTGCCTCATTGTATTACTGGGAGTGTAGAAGCTCTACATTTTTAAGGATTATAAGTCAGTAACTAAGAAAGATAAGATAAAAGGGAAACAAAATGGTGAGAAACGAATGAAGTGATCTGGGATGATAAATTATAAATACAAGCAAGAATATGAAAGTAATATAATAGATAATATAAAAATAAGAAAATAAAATAAAAAATAAATAACACAAATTAAATAAATGTTCAAATTAAATAATCAAGAAAGAGGAAATACATATTAAATATTTTTAAATAAAATTATTATCTTTTTTAATTTTTAAAAATTATTTTATAATATTATCTTTAATAACATTTTGTATAAAGTAATACAATACTAATTAATCCCATTTTAAAATATTTACATTCAATTAAAAATTTAATAATTAAAATAAAAATATAAAAAAGTGTTTTTGGTTTAATTTTCTAAGTTTCATAATAGAAGTAGCTGCTACAGTGCTACTACACTAGTAGTCCGATAATTAATATTGAAAAAGAAAGAAGAAAGAAAGAAAGAAAACGGAGGCTCTGGGAGGAACTAGGGAGTAGGGACTAGGGAGGGCGAGAGCGAGGGAGAAGGAGGTTGAGTTGACAATGACATTTGCAGAAAAAAAAATGCAAGCGAGCGGGTATTTTGAATTGAATTGGGTTGTTGAAGTTTGAATCCAATCTATCATTATAGTTGAATAAAGGATAGAATCTAATTCTCATCTTCTTCCCTTCTTACGGAGTCTACAATCATGGCATACCACAGAAAGCAGCAACAACAACAGCACTAAGTTTCTTCAAATCCAACAACAACATCTAATTCTTTTACTACGACTAATTGTAGCGGAAGAAGAAGTGCCAGTCAAGATGAGGACAATGATGGTTACAGTTAAGAGTAATAACACTCGAGAAGATACGACAAGCACAGCAACGACAATATCTCTAGCTAACAAATGTATGTCTACCATCTTGTTTTCTGCTGAAACCTCCGAACTCTTTGCTCCATTACCTGGATGGAATAGCTTTTAAAACTCCATGTGAAAAGAGTTGGTTCACACTCGCATTGATACTGACTTTAATTGCATTATTCTACAAGTTGTCACATAAGAAGATATACCAATTTGATATTTGTCACCTAACAAGACATCAGTTGTATTTGAATATCAACACATGATTTTGGATTGAATATGTATTGGCAAGATTTTACAGGTGGATCTTGATATTGGTGATGTTTTATAAGTTAATCATCGTTCTATCCCTAAACTGGATGTCTGTTCCTTTAGTGCACTTGACAGTACAACAGAAGCAGAGATATTAAGTCACTGAAGTTATTAGCCAATAATCGAACATCAAATTTTGTAGCTAGTAGGCTTAGAACGGCAATGCTTTGTGATGAGATTTTTCTTCGGCTAAGGTCCTGAAATACAAATGCTGCTACTCTAGGATTTTGTTGCTCTCTCTTTCTGATATAACCATACACATTTTAGAAGTAATGTTTCTGTTACAGCACCATTAGAGCATCTTTCTACACTAGTTGTTAGTCGCCACAAACTATGTTCTCCTGCATTTTACTTGAGAAAGTTGTATTGCTCGCTCGTGAAAATACCAAGCTTTTATATCCACTAGGTAACACAAAATTGCATATGATGTTTTAGGATGTAATGTGTGTTGTTGTTATTACCATCTTTTTATCCACATGTTTTGGCACGTTTGTGTTTGTATGCTACAAACTGGATGCATTTCCCCTTGATCATAAAAAATCTGAATATTCTAGCGAAACAGATGTAATATTAAATCTTATCCAACTTTGATTGGAGTGTGGGATAAATTTGAGATTTTTTAAGTACCTTCTGATCTGTCCTGATACTATTTACTTCCCTAGCTGTTCAGTGCTTTTATTCTTACTTCCTTCTTTCAAATGTAATTTGTAGATAACTGTTCTAGAAAGTGGGAAGCGGGTTGATCAAGGACCGGATGAAATTCTCTTGACCAAGGCTGGAAGCTACACACAACTTTGGACTCAACAAAACGGTGTTGTCAATATGATTGATTCAACCCTTAAATTAGAGGCAAGAATGATATTGTCTTCCCATTCAATAAACTTTTATGCCCTGTTTTGTGCAGTATACTAGGGAAGTGTCAATTTAATTCTGTATTATCTAGTGAGCAGATACAACGAAACCTTTGTATGCTAAATTGATTGACAAGTCTATTGCAAGTGGGTTTGTTATTAGGATTGAAATTAGTTAGGTCTCAGAGGAACACTATACCATATATGTACAAAGCTGTCTATAGCTGAACTATGGTGAGCTACATATACGGATTGGTCAATCACAGACTCAGCCATGTAGAATAGTGTAGGTGGACCCTAATTGATTACATACTTGAGATTGAATTGCCAATAAAGAATTTTCACTTTTGTAGTTTGATCATTCTCTTGTTACCATTCCCAAAATATATGCAAAATTTCTATCCACCAATGATGCCTAGTTATGTTTGGTTATTTTTCACTTGTTGATAGTTTCTTGAGTGCACTATTGCTTCTTTGCCATCATATTTGAAGGATAATGCTTCAACCATGTAACACCATGTACAAATTATATTGGGAAAGATAGAACTGCTATATCATTTTATTATGCAAGCATGATAAGCTTATTTCACTTATTTTATGATATCAATTTTAATGATTATTTGCATCAACTATGAGTATTGTTTTAAAGTCTTCCTCAATGCATGAGGATTTCGTGTTGCCAGATATGGGAAGGTAAGATTAGTTAATGAATGCTATGGTTTTTGGAATATGTTTTAAAACTTACCTTGTTAGATTTGTCGTTATTTAAAAAGGTATTGTTTTGCTAAATATGTCAATAAATTCATTTGAAACCAAAAAAGACAAATTTCAAGATTTAATCACTGTACATTTGGCAATTTGAGTGTTCCACGTATCGTTAACTTCTCACCGACAAGGTTTTCATAATTTGTGTATAAAATGAGTGGTGTCTTAGCGTTTGGAACAGTGTGAAGTAACCTTTTAGTGGTCAATATAGGAAATCAAAGTGCTCTAAAGAAGAAGCAATAGATAATTTTCCCTATATTAGGAGCTTTCCTAACTTTCAAAACTGTTTTCTGCTTCCTTTCCTTGTTGGTAAGAGAGCTGATTCGGTAAGTTACTCTATTATGCCTCCTTTTGTACCTGATGCATGGTTTGTGTTAAGAGTTTTAGTGATGCTTTCAACAGGTTTTTTGAAGTTTCTTCTTTGATCTACTCATTATAATAGTTAGATTCACAGTAGTCCATAGTTATCTGTTTTTCCAAGTTATTCAATAGGTTGGAGTAAAGATCTAAGTCTTTTACAGCAATGGTGGTTCATGCATGCAGTTGTGGACACCCACTTTTTCTTAAGGAGTTCATATGCAAAACTGTGTTTGTTTTACCTCTTACTTGATCTTTTGTTCTCTTTAGTGTGACTAGATCTATGTCTTTTATGTGTTAGAATGTTTTATCTCATTACATCCATGTTTTGATGAGCTAATATGATATTGTTCTTCTTGTAGTTGGTAGTTTTTAATTTCTTTTTGCAGCCACAGCCTACAGGTCTTCTATTTGTTGAGTTGATCTATTTATAATTGAGTTTTAACTACTGAAAACTATTAAATTAAATTTCCTGAAAAAATTTACTAGCCAGAGAGTATGAAATGAGACTAAATATTCTCTAATGAAGAGACGATTATTGATGGTAACTTTTTAATTATTGTTGACCTTTCTATTTTAGAATCCTTGTTGTTTTGAGTAAAAATGCAAAAAAAAAATATTATTACACAAATTCTCCAAAATAGTTTTTGTTTGTTTTTGTGTTTATTTGTTAATAGATTAGTTAGATTATTATTTTTTCATTTGTAATTATAATATCAAGTAATAGGTATGTGGAGAGGGTGACTGAGTAGTAATCGAGACTGAAGGTTTGACTTCGGCGGTTACAACTGAGTTTTATCTAAGAAGTACAAATGCTTTTGACCATTTTCATTTGTCCTCATGCATCTTTCTCATTTTAATATGAAATAACCTTTATTTCTTATCTCATAAGAACCAATCAAATACTCGGTAATTAATACCAAATCCTAGTTAGAAGCATGAAAATGAAAGTTTCCTTAAAAACTTTTTATTTATTACAAGGGGTAATTTGGTAACATTATCACAACTTATTTTCACTTGATATTATTGTCAAATTAGGACAACTAACTATAAAATTATACCATAACCTGACCTTTGGTTATAGTCTAATCCTTCATTCAAGTTAAATTTCTTAGTTGATACAATGCATATTAAGAATGAGATGAAAAGAATAGAAGGATTAAAACTGACATTAAGAAAGTGATGTGAAGCCTTTTGTTTCTTGTATCTTTCTGTACTTGTCTTGTTAGTTTAAGTTACACTTTTAGCTATATGTGACAAATAACAGTGCTTTCATAAAGCTTAAATTTGTAGTGAGGTTCAAATAAGGAAAAGTGATATTGTTTAATTGTTAAAAGCTATATAATTATGTTATTACCTTCCATGAAAGCAATATCTAAAACATGAAATTGGAAGAACTAAAGTCTAAATTGAAAATATATAGTAACCACAATTTGCTATGCAGTCTTGTGTCTTGTAACATTGAATGCATTAAACAATTGTTGTTTATATTCCATTGACTGTGTGCGATGTATCTTCATTTATGACAATTTGTTTGGTGCAGGTTATCATTTATTATTGTTTGAAAGAAGAACTTAAAGAGGAAGGCATGGAAAGACAAGAAGGAATAATTACAACTAGCACTGGACGAAGAAGGAGTGCCAGAATATCTGAATTAGAAGAAAAAGCAAGACTTCTTGCTTTAGAGAAAAAGGCAAAAGCAAAAGCACAGGCTAATACTAATAACAACAGTAATAATAACCCAAAGTCCACGAATAAGAGAGGCAATAAGCGCAAGAGCCTACATGACGTGGTATTAAATTCAGATTCTTCTCACTTTTTTGGGGATTGTTACTTACTTAAATATTTTATGAAACGAATACAAGTGCATTTATTATATTTGACATATTCTCTTCTTTATCATAAATATGAGTATTTATTTTGTGCTTGTTTTTTTTTTCCTTTTTCCATATCTGCATTAATTTCTGATAAGCAAAAATATCATAATTATGTCATTTAGAGCAGCTTCTTGTATATATGTATGTCTTCTCATGCTCATACTCTTACCAATCAAACTTTCTTTCAGCACCATTCTATAGCTAATCAATAGTTTATATTAGTTGAGTTTATCCATAAGGTGATTCATATACTATCCTGAAATTGAAAAATAAAAAAGAAGTCTATACTCGTCTGAACTCTATAGTGATCAAATATAGAAAGTTCGTTCTTGTTATCTTATATATTTACTTCAAGAAATGGCGGTATGTAATTGACACTTTCTCTTTATTAAGTGCATGCCATTTGCTTATTATGTTCTATTTGCAACTCAATCATCATTATTCATGCAGGAAGGGGATAGTTCGAGAGCAGCCAACATCTCAACCAGATTAGGTTAGTCTTCAAGTTTTGGCTAATAAATTAATTGGCTACTTTTCGTTCTTGAGTTAATTATAAATTTTCATTTATCACGTTGTCCAAGATCAACCAATATCAGGTTTATCCCCTCAAAAGTGGAACCAGACGTTGGAGTTGATACTGGATATACTACAAAGGTGATATAAATGTTATGGCCTTATTCTTATTTAGAAGAAAATCTTTTCGTTTTTAGTTGGAAGCAAGGTTTTAAATTCTTAACACTAGTAATTGATATTAATACAGGAGAGACGCTCATGATATATTTGCACAGGCGATCAATCCGGACATGGTAGTTTTTAATTAGATCATATGTTTCTTGTAAATGTTCAATGGTTATTACTTAATTAACTTTTAATTTGTTCCATGTTAAGGTTTACGGCTATTACGGCATCGTTAAAGAACCCATGGATTTTGGCACGATGAGGGCTAAGCTTTGGGAAGGAAGTTATACGAGTTTGGAACTATTTGAGGTGAGCTTCACAAAGAAAATGGTATAAGGACCATCAAATAACTTCTAATTATGGCTGAAAATACTATATTTGATATGTGGATGCAGCGCGATGTCTTTCTTGTGTGCAACAATGCTGTGACATTCTGTTCACCTGCCACTCTATTTCATTTAGAGGTCAAGCTCTATAAGGATTAATCAATAAACTATCCTCAGAGTCATATCTGCGTTTATATTGCTACTACTGATTCACTTTCTCGACTTTCAGGCTCGCGCTATTAGTGAGCTGGCCAAACAGCTCTTTCATAGCCTTAGAACTGAACCAGAGAAATTTGAGTCAGAGTACTTAGGGACAAGAAGAAGCTCTGACAAGAGACCACGGCCTGAAAGTAGCGATGGACATGCTTCTTCCAAGCATCCTAAGCAATGGGATGCTTCAAGTCCCGCCCTTATTGCTTCCGGAAACTTGCCTTCATCAATTCCTTCTTCTGGTAACTCTTTGTTACTTCATTTGATTGAATACTACTTTAATTTGTTATCTTTATTTATTTGTGTATGTAAATATCATATGGTTAATTGTTGCTAAGCCAATTAATCTTCGCTATAACTTTTCCAGGGCCAAACGAGGGAAACGCCTCTGAAACTGAGAGGCGTGGAACATATAGGCCTCAGAGTTCGTATGTGGATAAGGATCAGTTGAGCTTTGCGTCGACAGTTAATGCTAAAAAACAACTCCAGTTTGTGAGTTTTTCTTCTTATGGGATATTGTAATCTCAACATTTTTTGTTTAATTTCCTGCATATAATTAGTACTTAGTATTTATATATGATATGCTGATGATGATTATTTTCATTTGGTGGTGCATCTAGAACCCCGACGCAGGAATTGGGTACAGGGAAAGTCTAATGAGATTTGCGAAAGACTTGGGACCAATTGCTCAAATGGTTGCCAACACAAAACTGGCCCAACTTCCGACTCAACCCTCCTCTTTCGACTTTGATCAACCATCATCTACTCTTCAGCTGGGAGGTGTTCATCATCAACAACTAAGAGGTCAGCAAATGCCTTCCAGTTTCTTTAGTCCTAGCTCACCCCCAGCTGGTGTTGCAAGGTTTAGAGGAAAGATGGTGGAGGATCAGAGCTGTTGGGCTCCTACGACTAATGTAAGTACTGCTGAGAGAAGCACTACTAGTACAAGTGATTATATGGATGTTGCTTGTGCTTCCTCTCAGAATGTAGGTGGCTCCAAGGATAGCATGGACGACCTTATTTCGACAATTATGCAACTTGGAGACATCCAAAACATGTGTGCTCAAGCTCCCTCTGGTTCTTATTACCCTCTCACAGGAACTGATGATGTATACACTGCTCCGCCTCAATTGTCACATCATCATCATCATCAGTTCTTTAGTGAGGAGCAAGTGCAACCGCCATGGCCAGCAACAAACGACAGCTTAGATGAGACCAGGTGGTTGCCGCCACAAACCAGAGCTGAAGAGGTTCTGTACTTCACACCTAAGATGCAAGGAACCTCATCATCATTCTTCAATACCTTGGACTCCCAAGGGCCAAGTAGTAGTGCTACCAATTATGGTCAATGGAGTCAACAACAGGCACCATGGAGTCTGGAAGCAATATGCAGTCCTCCTCTTCCTCCTGTCATGCAAGCACAGGAGCAGATGATGACGACTCCATGGGACCTTCAGGAGCACAACAATACATTGGTGGGGCTACAACAATGGCAAGAAAGGCCATTGTTTGAACAAAGCCCAAGGATGAGTTTCAGTGCTCAACAAGGAGCCCAACTACAACTCCAACCCCAACCCCAAGGTATGATTGGTGGAGCTGCAAAGACGACATTCACTTCTCGACCCCCCCATCCATCATCTTCATCGGGAAGAGGTACTCAGCAGCAGCCTGACTTGAATCTTCAGCTCTAAATTGATCACTAATAACAAGAGCTTAGAAGATGTAGAGAGAGGGAGGGGATATCTGTTTGATGAACTCTGAGGTCCCATTTTACACGAGGAGAAGGAGAAGAATAAGAGGCGGGAAAGTAGTTTAATTCTTTTAGATTAACTTTAACTTTTCTTGTATACATCATAACTAATTGCACATGTTCCTCAGATATTCAAAAATGTATATAGAGTTATTGATTATGTAAAGTAATGAAATACATAAATTTGCAATTTATTGTAAAGGTTTTACAATACTCAAGAAGTAACTTAATTGTAAAGTAATGAAATACATACATTTGCATGAAAAATAATGTGGCATAATTATGTCTATTTGATAGAAAGGTAATGGATGCAGTAGTTTAAGTTTTGTTATCTGCTTAGTGGTTGTGTCAAAGTAGACCAATTGGTCTAATTGCTTATAGGTTATTTTCGAATCAAAACATGGTGTAGATAGAACAAACACTCTTTCATTACTTCATACAAATTCAATGATATTAATCCAATCACACCACGACGTATTAACTCCTTGACCTATCAATTAAAGATTGAATCTGCAAGGAATTTAGCATGCATGTACAGAGAAATGGGATGTTCACTCTTAAGGTAGTTTGGGACAGACAAAACAAAGCATATTTACAGAGATGATCCAAAAGGCCATGAAATTGACAGAATTTAAGATAATCGAAGCTTCTAGCACTATTCCCATCCCCTGCTATTCATTGATAGTGAATGGAGAACATGCAGCAGGATCTAGAGGAACGAAATTGAGAAGCAAAGATTCACCTGGCCGTAGATGGACAAGCATGACAGCTTAAAGATGGACGACCATAAGAACGACCAGTCAAGCCTTCTGGAAGCTAACTGGCCATCATTAGGTGGAATTGATTAGAAGTACTAATTCAACTTCAGGAGGCATCTAGAGAGTCATATAGAAGGAATATCAGGAAGTGACGAGCATTGAGATGGAGATGAAGAAAATAACAAGGAACCAAAGATTTGCAATTAAGAAAGCTATCTTCTGGTTGGGTGATGGGCTTATGGGAGTGGTCTCCGTGTTATGCCTTAGTAAATCCAGATGCACAAAACGGTGTAGCTTTAGTTAAGCTATTGCGTTATTCCTTAGAATTCAACAACATCTAGACACACGCGATTAGAGAACTCTTTATTTATAAATATCCAATTTAACTTAAAAACAATACTTTTCCCTTTGCCACAAGATTAAGGTACGGATAATGCTTCTGTAAACTAAATAAAAATTATCAGGTAATTTGCTCCGTCAGACCCAACTATTTCATCAATACTTGAGTTATAGGCTTATGATACCTCTTAACTGTTCTTCGGTCTATAATGGCTATAAGTGCTCTTTCCTCTACATTAAGTTCCAGTGGAAGCATATGAGGAGATCTGTGAGAGGAGGATAAGTGTCTCTTTAGCTAAGACACATGGAAAACATTACGTTTGAGAGCTTTATGATACGTTTGGTTGTATGTAGGATTTTTATGGAATAGAATTGAATGTTTTATAATGGAATAGAATGTAAATAAATGTAATATTAAAAAATTGTTATTTGGAAGGGATGAAATAATTCATAATGTAATATAGTGAAATGTTGTTTAGATGAAGGGTTTATAATGTAATATAGTATAAAGTTGTTTATCGTTTTACATTCTATCTTAAACCCCTCAAATCATAGGTTTTTTATTTTTACTATTTATGATAGAATGAGATGTAAATATGAAACCCTTCTCTTCCATCACATTTCATTTCATTCTATTATAAACCTTTCTCTCAAACAATGGAATAATATTATATTATATTCCATTTCATTATAAAACTTTCAACCAAACATAGTTTTAAAGGGAAATTCAAATTTGTAGGCTACAAGGCCAACTTTGTCTGAGCTTCTGATTGGACCTCTTAGCTATCGTGTTGTACATATATGGTTTAAGTTCAACAAACATTAGCTCCATAATGTGAAATTCTATTAGCCCTCTTCTTGTTTTTCTATTGTAGCATCCTCGTTTGTGCTTTTTGTAAATGAAAATTTACCCTCTGAATAGTAGCTGATCTTACAAGATGTCACTAATTACCAATAATTTAGAATTTTTAGCAAAATAGGGGACATGAATTGGTGAAGAGTAACTGTACAAAACTTCAAATAGTAATTTAGTGAGAGATGAGTGGTGGGTTGTATTATATCACAATCAGCTAGTGGTAATTGATAATTGCTAAATAGACTATATTTCTAATTTGATATTTAATGCATTTTGCTTATTTATTTAAGAGTTTCTTATTGTTTATGGTACTTATTCTATTTTTATTATATTTTTAGGTCTTTTTTGCCTTTGTGGATATAAAGGAAAAGAATTAGGGTGAAAAATGAAACAGAAAATGAAGGAATTGAAGCTATTTTAATGGTTGCTTGTATAAATCTATACAATTGTGTGGCTGCTTTATAGCTCTCTCTGACCATTTTTCTTCACGATTTCAAAGATTAAAGGAAGATTAAGAGACACGGTTATACATATGGTTGTGTAAGTGATCATGCCTACTCCAAAAATCCTACATTTGAGCTATAAATGGATGAAGCAGACAGAAAATGGGAGGAAGTCAAAAAGGGATTCATACGAGGCTTAAGAATACTCAGAAAAAGACCTTAATGAGCTAGAATGATAGAGAGAATGAAAAACAAGCAAGAAATATTTGAGATGAATTTTCATCAATGTAAAGTGAATTTCATAAAGATTAAAAAGGATTTCATCATAGTTCTTTTAGTTTTATGTTTTTCTTTTAATCTTGATGTTATGATTATGAGCTAAACTTTTGTTAGTACTTAGAATAAATGAACCTTGGGATAGACTTTGTAGTGATTTTATTTTAACTCAATTCATTCTTTAGTTTCATTGAGATTCAGTTATCTGTTCTTAATTATTCTTGAATTAATATTGCTAGTGTAATATTTCATGTATGATTTAATGCAATTAAAATTGAAAAATTCTTTTATATTAATAGATTTACTATAACTGAAAGGAATTGCATGCAAATCTAGAAAGAGATTGAAGTAAATTCTCTATATTAGGGTCAAATTTACTATTGAAATAGACTAAAGTAATCTTAGAGGTTTTAACTAGAAAAAGATTTCAATTAATTAACTAAGGATTAATTGTTAATATTTTTGAGAAAGATATTAATATAAAATAAGAAACATCACTGTCTAATGAACTAAAAATTAAATTGATTAGTGAAGTCATGATTGCACGAGAAGTCCTAGGGGATTCAAAATCTAGGTACCAATGTTTCCTTTGATTGTTTCTTAGTTAAATCTTCATTTTAGTTAGTTAATTGTGTTGATCTATTTTAGTCTAATGTTTAAATTTTACATTTGATTTGTCTTAAATACTATAATTTGTTAAGTAGATAATAGAGAGATGGTAAATATTAATAATTTTAATCTCATGGGATTGACCTGTACTTATGAGTGCTAGCTACAACTACACCATGTACTTGCGGTTTAAAACATAAAATTATATATTAGTAACCATTGCAACCACCTACTAAGAAAGTCTCAAGTTCAAGAGACTTGAGAACAACTTTAACTTGCTCATCTATTCTGGAATGGCTCGCTAAAGAGAACCATAACTCTACTTCTTGCAACCTATAAAATTCTTGCTAAAAAAGACTTAAAAATTAAGATCTCTATCACTTTTTATGGTTTTAAGAATTCAAAAAAGTTTGAATACATGGATGAAGGTGTTAGCAATTATCACTACCCTGTCAGGGTGCTTTAGAGCCAAAAAAATGGGCATATTTATTGAATTTGTCAATCATCACTAATATTATAGAGCAATGATTTGAGATGGATAATCCTTTAATGAAGTCCATATATATAGTTGTAGGAATAGGCAAAGGTTGTAATAAACTAGCCTTAGGTGATGTTTCATATTTGTTAAGTTAGCAATATGTCAATTTCTAATGAAATCCTACATCTTTCTGAGTTTCCTTTCAATGAAATAGAGATTGCAGCTTCTTGATTGTTACACATCATAATTACAATTTTTGTATATAAATTGATGTCATTCCCAAAAACTATTTGTCCCTTCTACTCATTGATAAGAATTTGAAGTTAAGTTGCTATAAGGTAACTTTCTTGTTAGATCTTATATGGTTTCGTCTTTCTCCCAACTTTCTTTGATTTCTTCCAATAATTTAGTATGAACTTGGGATAGAACCGTAATACAAAAATCAACACAAGTGAATTTTGTAGGGCATTTAAAAGTAGGTTTTATTTTCCTTAATTATACCTTATTTTAAAGTTATAGTCTAACAGTTTTGGAAGCCATAATTGTTGCATAGGAGTATGCACTCTATTTTAAAAATAATTTTCAAAATTTTGTGATATGTGTTGATGATGAAAGGCTTTCCATTTAAGTATTGGGGTCAGCCTGCCATGATAACAATAAGAAATTCCTTCTTATAAGTGGATCAACTTGATGTTTAATTACCAAAAGTTTACTCACATAAGCTATTAGATATCCTTATTAGCTCAACATCACGACAAGCCCTCATCATAAGCATTAGCTTCAACTAAAAATGGTTTTGAGAAGTTAGGCAAGGATAGTACATATACAGTTATGAGAGCTAGCTTTAAAATTTGAAATGTTTCTTCCATCTAGGCAGACTACCCAAAGGAACTTTTTTTAAGTAATTCAATCAAAGGTTTGCTTAATCTGTTAAAATGCTTTATAAACCTCCTATAATACTCACTAAAACCAAAAAACCACCTAATTCTGTCACTTTTTTTAGGACTGGCCAAGCTAAAATGGAACCACCTTTTTAAAATTAGTACAAACCCCAAAGTTAGATATTATGTCTCTCATGTATTCTACTTGTGAAGCCCCAAAAATGCATTTATGACCCTTGAGTAGGAGTTGATTATGTTCTAGAAGTCCTCGAGCTATTATAGGAAGCTTAACATGATTTTCAAAAGTAGTGATGTAAATAAGAATGTCATAAAAAATATTAAGACAAGTCTCCTCAAGTATGCCTTGAACAACTCATTGATCAAACTTTGGAATGTAATGGAAGCTTTGTAAGCTTAAAAGGTATCATTAGGAATTCACAATGTCCCTTATAATTCTAAAATTTGTTTTGTGAGCATCTGAAGCATGCATCTTGATCTATTAATACCTCAATATTAAATCTAATTTGTGAAACTACGTAACCCCGTTTAACTCATATAAGAGTTCTTGGATGATTTTTACGGAAAACTCATCCTTGATGGTGTTTTCTTTCAGTCCTTATAATCTACACAAAGATGTTAGGAACTATCTTTTCTTAACCTATACCATTAGAGAGAATATAACTATGCTAAATGACATTGTTATGAGAGGTCTTAAGTTGATTCTTCTATAATGTTCTTTTCCAAGCTCTTGAACTTATAAGGTCTGATATTGATGAATTTTACTTCCTCTTTAAAAGGAATTTTATTATCATGAGATCTTGGTGGAGGTAATCCATTAGGTTCAACAAATAAAAATTTGAATTTTGCCAGAAGATAATCTAGCTCCTTCTTCAATGTGTTACTCTCAGTGGTGATATATAGCTAAACATGTAAAATGGTTGTTGAGATGAGGCTTGGCTAAAACCTTGCAAATTTCTTACGAGTTATAGATATTAGGTGACTCATATGACCTCCTTAAACAAAACTTATCTCTTAAACTAATTAAAACTCAATTTATGGAGTTATAGACTTTAAGTGACTAATATGACCTCCTAAAGCGAAACTTATCCCCTAAACCAATTAAAATTCAATTTACTTACTAAAACTATATAGGACATCATTTAAAGTTGACAACCATTAAACTTCTAAGGCCATGACAAATTCTCTAAGTGGAAGATCATCTCTTACCAAGAACATGTTTCCACTTATTTCTTTTACATTTATGTCGTTGAGTATATTTTTCTCCATAGAAGTATTAAAGTATCTACGAAGAAGGTTATTCTTTGTAGTTGTTATTCTAAATTTTTACATAGTCCCTCATAAGAAAGTTAGAGCCTTTTGGCTCCCTCCAGTTTCTTCCAACTTATACCCTAACCTAGTCATTTTTTCTTCTTTATCATCCTCCACCAAGAACATGTTTCGATTGATTTCTTTTACATTATGCCTCAATGTATATTTTTCATCACACTAGAAATATGTTCCTTTTACTCTCTTCTTTTTTAAAACTCTTTGTTGCTTAATTGTTGGGGCTATTTATATGGAGATTTATAAGGGGCAGGATTGTAGGGTGTTCTAGGTGTTGGTAAGAGCCCTTATTGCTAAGTGATTCTTAAGGTAGAATTGGGTGGTAAGACAAAGGAGAAGCTAAAGTTCTTTGACATATTTAAGGATTTCTTTATAGCTTGGACTAACTAGTAAGGTTACTCAATTGTGACCAAAAAGTCATAGGTTTAAGTCACGGAAACAATCTCTTTCTAAAATGCAAAGGAAAGGATGCGTATAATTAATGTGATGTCCCTTCCCTGACTCTCGTAAAGTAGGGAGCCTTGTGCAATAGGGTTGTTATTATTGTTGTTTGTTTATAGCTTGGAAAGTAGATAGAGATGATAATATCTTGTTTTTTAGCTAGATAATAAGCTTGTTGCAAAGTTTTGGGGTTTAATAGTTTAACAATCACTCAATCTTAGGCTTCCACCCTTTAAGAAAGAATCAAACTAAATAAGTTTTAGGAATTTGTAGTTTAAAAGAGTAATAGTTAAAAAGAGCATAACAGTCTCATATATTCCCCATTTGGTGAAGCCTCGTAAAGTTCCTAATTGGATCATCAAAAGCTTCTTCTCCAGATCTTTTAGTACTAGCCAATAAATATTCGTTCCAAGTGGGTTCTTTTAGAGTTAATTGTTGTCTAAGGAAAAGTTGATACTTCTGCTGCCATCCTTACCATATAAGTTTTTACTATTCTTACTTTTACCTCAGCAGGTATGTGGTCGATGATGAATAATTGTTCAGCCCAGAATACCCATTTATGTAGCTCAGTAACCTCGAATAAGGAAAACTCCATATGGTTAGCCCTCGTTAGAGCAACATATGATTGTTGCTCTGTATGAGAATAATCCTTATTTAACTCTTTTGGTTCTTTGTGATTGTGGTTGGGAAGCTGTGACTTTTATAAGGAGATATATTATTGAAACATCTCCTATAACCCTTTATTGCCTTCGTTTAGTCTGTGCAATTTAAGTTGAATTTCAAACGCCTCCTTATGCATCTCTTTAGATTATTATTCTTCTATGCGTTTCACATCTTAGTCTTTGGTATCGTCTGCCACTGAAATTAAGTATAGATGATGCGGGTTTAAGAAGGAACAAGTACCAAAATCGTAATCTTACAAGTTTTCTTTTGAAAAGTGAATAAAGTTGTTATTAATTATAACAAAGCTATCTCAACATTACAATGAGTTCATAAAATATTACATATTACAAGAACAAGATAACATCAGGAGTTATAAATTTCATCTAGTTCTCATTTTTGTAGATAGTGCATGCTGATTAAATTTAACCGTCATAATGGCTCTTACGTAATTGATGATATTTCAAAGCTAATTGATGCTTGTTTACTTTCTCTCCTCTGTAGATCGTCTTGTTTCTTTATTTCCATAAGGAGTAAATAGTTGTTGTAAAGGATATTTTATACATTGTTGCATCCTGCATCTTTTAGTTAGCAGTACGAGTGACCCAATTAAGAATAGTTGGCCAATTATAAGAAGAACAGTAATCTATTAGTAAATGTAAAATTTTGCTCTAGACGACTTTAGAGTATCTGCATTGAAATAATAAGTGTTCCTTATCTTGTTTGGCTTCTTTGCATAACACATAGATAGAGTGATATGAGTCAAACCATCTATTCTTAGTATGGATCATGTTCTTGATAACCAGCTAGTTGAACCAAGATATATTCTCTCCCTAAGCTTGCAATGCCTTATAACATGATTTGTTGGTAAATACTCTAGTAGGATCAGATTTCTAGGTAACTATGTCTTGCTTATACCAGTGGATGATCTGAGGGAGATATTATACCAATAAGTTGAACCATTTGAAGTTGCATGCCATAGTTCTTGGTTCATCGGTGAGGATGCTTTGGTGTTGAGTGGAAATTTGTTTGGAAGGTGGGATAACTCACTCCTTTGGATAAGTGGACTATACTCGGTCTAATTACCAAACCACATTCAAATATCATCTCAATTTCCTAGCTCATGCTTAATGCTCTGTACACAACATTTCTCAATTTCAATATTTGCAAGAAGAACCAAGAATATTCCATAGAGATAGTCCTTAGATATGTTTTATGTATCCATTTTAACCAAATGACATTTTTATCTTCATTTAGCCTCCAAATCCTTATGCTCAATAGTACTTTTTACATTAGAGCAATAGTGATTATTCTCAATCCTTCCCGCTTCTTCAAAATTGTCACTTCACTGTATTTGATTTTAGCTTTTTTGGAATTATCAAATTTTCTAGATAATAAGAAAGATTTCATAATATCATCAACCTCCTTGATTACTTTCCTAGGCATAATGATATGAGAAATCCAATGAACACAAAGGGTTCCAATTACTGAAACAATCAAAGGGACCTTACAACTAATAACAAAAAATTGTTATACCAAGCATTAATTATGGATTTGAACCTTTCAATGAGTAAGATACAATCAGTATACTTAGGCTTTGCATATAAATTTGGGAGTCCAAGATATTTGAGAGGAAGATCTTGAATCTACAGCTCAGTTATCCTAGATAGTTAATCAACATTCCTCACATCTTTACAGCAAAATAAGCTGCTTTTATCTACATTTACCCTCAATCCTAGGCACCTGGAAACCAACTTGAGTGGTTCCTTTAACATAATCACTAAGGGGGCGCTTGGTTCATAGAGGACAATGGGAATAGAAATGAGAATGAATATAGTGAGGAATGAGAATGGATATAATCATTATAATTATGATGGTTGGTTACGATAAAGGAATGATTACCATTACCATTGATGGTGGTTGGTTTGTTAAAAATGTTAAGAAATAACAATTTGTTAAATTTTTGTTTTATATCAAATTTTAAATATATTTTAAATGATTATTTTTAATTTATGCACCATAATTATAATGACAAAATATTTAAAATCAAGTATATTGCGATTTTTCCTTTCCAATAACTCTTGAAAAAAAAATACTCTAATATTTTCTTGCATCAACATATCATTTGTTATATAATATTCTCAAAATATAATTTAATCATCTAAAATATTGTGCAATTCATCAGTACAACCATAATATCCATCATTTCATTGCTATAGTAAAATTAAATAACATAGTTTAATACAATTTACAGTTTAATACAATTTACATTCCTCTGATAATATAAATAATGTTATATTTTAAGTAATTAATGAATAATATTTTAATTAATTACATTGTAATTAATTAATTATATATTAATTAATTAATTACATCTTAATTATATTTTAATTAATTAATTAGATTTTAATTAATCATGTAACTAATTATATTTTAATTATTCCTCTGATAATGCAAATGATGTTATATTTTAAATAATTAATGAATAATATTTTAATTAATTACATTGTAATTAAATATTTAATTAATTAATTACATCTTAATTAATTAGATTTTAATTAATTAATTATATTTTAATTAACTAATTATATTTTAATTAGACTTTAATTAATTAATTATATTTTAATTAATTAATTAGATTTTATCTTGATTAATTATTTTAATTAATTAAATTTTATCTTAATTAATTAAATTTATTAATTATTTATATTTTATATTTTAATTAAATATATTTTAATTTATTACATTTTAATTAATTATATTTAATTAAAAATTTAAAAAACTAGTGTTGGTAGGAATCAAACTCATTCTTCCCACACATGGAGGGTATGAATCATTATCTAAAACTTTGGTATGAAAAAATTATTCAATCAATTATAATAACCAACTAACCATTATCAATCATTCTATTCCCATTGATTTATTCTCATTCCCATTAATCAAGTACTCCTTAAGAAACTCTTTTGTACTGTTACAAGCTAACAAATTATCAACTAATTAATGCTAGCTAACGGTAATTGTATACAAAAATTATAACTTATATCAAACTTAATATCTCTACATCCTGCCCTCAAGATTGAGCTTGATAAAAGTCAATCAAGCCATGCTTGGAAACCAGATAATAGAACATTAGACCGGCTGGTGATTTTGTAAAAATATCTGTAAGTTGTTCGTTGCTGGATATATGGCGTAGTAGAATGAAAGCCTTCTTGAATTGCTCTCTAAAAATATGGCAATCAATTTCTAAGTATTTGGTCCGTTCATGGAAACTGAGATTGGCTACAATATGGAGATTTGCCTTATTGTTATATTATAATGAGTTTGGAAGAGATAAAAGAACATGGAAGTCTTGTAGAATGTAAGAAATCCACAACAATTCAAAAACAACGGTTCTCATACTTTGTCATGCCTGAATTGAGGACCTTATTTTCTAAGAAATGAGAGAAGAATCTAGATAAACATAATAATCAGTTAGAGATTTCCTAGTTTATGGGCAATATGCCCAATCTAAATCACAATAAGCCTAATTATCAAAGCTGGAATCAGAAAATTAAAATAATCCTTTTGTTAAACAAAACTTAAGATATCTAAGTACATGGATGGTTGCATTCTAATGTGTAACACAGTTAGTTACTACTTCAGATAAGCTTATTGGCAACGAAACCGAACGTTGCTAAATATTAAAAAATCGTCACAAATATTAATTTGCAATGAAAAAACAATTGTCGCCTTAATTGTCGCTGAATCCCAGTAGTAAAATGATATTCGCGATATTTTTTTGAAATCGTCACAAAAAGATTTTAGATACATAATAATTTCGTCAGTAAAACATACAACCAACGAGAACGAAGAACGTCGTATGTATTATTTTGCGAAATATATGTTTTGTAGATAAATTTTTTTACCTACTAAACCGTAATTGTAGATAATTATTTTTACTGAAGATTTTTTTGTAGCAGAATAATTTTAGCTACTAATTATTTGTTATAGATAAATATTTTTAGAAACGTTCTTGTAAACGTAGGTAACAACATTTTGTGACGATTTTGTTTTAATAGCTAATATTTTTTAGTAACGATTTTGTTTTTGCAGAAGAATAGTTTTAACTACTAATTTTTTATTGTAGGTAAATGTATTTAGAGACATTCTTGTGAACTTAAGTAATAACATTATGTGACGATTTTGTTTTGATAGGTAATATTTTTTAGGCCATGTTTGGTTAAGAGGTTGGTAATGGAACATAACAGAATGCGACACACTTATACCGTTTAGTTGAGAGTTTCATAATAGAATTGGACAGAATGAAATGGAAGCAGAAGATTTTATGTTACATTTTATTCCATCCTAAATAGTGAAAATAAGAAACTTTCGATTCGGGAGGCTTAGGATGGAACGTAAATTAATAAATATATATTACCTAATATACCCTCAATAATTTTTCTTAATGCCAATTATTTCTTCTAATCCTAATCCCTTTTTTCCATACTCATTTATGACAGTCCACAAAAATTGAATATAAGTAATAATATTTTATATTATTTCTCCTTACCCTAATAATAATATCTTTATAATATTAATAATAAGTTGTATATAATTATTAAAAACTTTAATAAAATTTTTATTAATGAAAAGATCGG
>JAOTIZ010000008.1:5464962-5489255 GCA_027123425.1 Erythroxylum panamense | reverse complement strand
TATTATGAATGATTAATGCATATGATTTTGGTATAAACTGTATGTGCGAATCGATATTTGTGCAAATGTTGGGATCGGGTCCGACGGTTCGGGTCGCTCATTGGGGCGCAGCCCGAGGGGTCGTCTCGGGATTCGGGTTACGGGGCTCGGGCCCAACATCTACGATACTGAGCTCCCTGTTTGTCCCGAAGGAGGAGCACCATAATGGACACCGGAGGTTCTGGAAGATAACGTATCCCTGGGTCGGTACGAAAAGCGAGAGTAGCCAGAAAGTCCGCACACTAATTCCCTTCCTGTGACACGTGCTGGAGTTGTAGTTCCCAATCTCGTTGGAATAATTCCTTGGTACCTACTAACAAAGAAAAATGCTCAGTAAGATCAGGTCGTGAAGAAGAAACGATATTAATCACTTCTAAAAAGTCTGTTTCAACAATTACTGATCGATACCCCTGGCCCACGATAATGATTCAAGTCTCTATTGGAGGTGGGTTTTGTGCGCTCGAAACAGACAGTGTTAGTAAGGCTGACTATTGAACATTTATACGAATTCTAGGTCTAAACGATGTCGGATCGAAGTTTAAGAAGAGTAACTGAACAATAATAAGAATGAAAAGAAGAAAAAGGAAGACCTGAGTTGGGGAAGCAAGTTAGGCGAATCAGGAAGGGCGAGTTCAAACGGTAAGTTGTTGAGCTTTAGCCTAAGGAATTTACATAAGTATTAGAGGGTGAGCAGGTTACCGCCGATTAGCCTGGTTGACCCAACCTGTTGCCGACGAGGCCATTCAAGGATGGAATTCTCATAGAGTCGATGCAAAAAATCAAAGAAGGTTGTTCGATGCATTCTTTAATAAATTTCCTTAAGAAAAATAATGACTAATATCAATGGGTGGTCACATACAGACGGGTCATGGATAGGAATTTTTTCATCTTTTTTATTGTTTTAATTAAGAATAATTATTTAAAATTTACAAAATTATGACATTTAAATCCATCATACCTAACAATTCAACAAAGATAACATTAGGATATATTTAAGAAAGATTGAAAATTTGTGTATTTAATTACTATTTTTAAAATTCAAGTTATAATTAAAAAATTGTAAAAATTTTAAATACTTAATTAAAATTTACAAAATTATGACATTTAAATCCATAATGTCTAACATCTCAACAGAGATAACATTGGGATATATTTAAAAAATTGAATATTTGAATATTTAAATTTCTATTTTTTAAAGTTTAGGTTATAATTAAAAATCGTAAAAATTTTGGGATTATTTTTATAATTAACCCTAAAAATAATGTCAAATTCAAATAATAAGACTTTCTATATTATACTTGATTTTTCTTATATGACTTTAGTAATAGGTACTAAAGTGGATCTAACCTTAAAATTAGGTAAATTATATAGTAAAGTGTGTATTATCTCAATTATTGTGCAATCCATGCCAAATCGCAATTAGTTTATTTTATAAATGAGTATTTTTACTCACACTTATTAAACTTCTTGCTTAAGTAATAGATAGCTTTCTCATTTCTTCTAGCATCATCATGTTGCCCTAAATCGACTAATATGGAACTCCATAACATTTTAAGATGAAATGATCAACAATGTTTTGACATTAAAGGGATCATTATTAAAGGATTAGGTAGTGGTTCAGCCGGAATCTGGCCGAACGGTGCGTTGTCGTTTGGATCCATCGATTGGCAACCTCCTGTGATGATCTTCACGTAGAAAATTCCTGCAAAACAGATAAAGGCGCGCCGGGGGTTGGTCCCCGGTCGGCCACTCCGACGCTCAAGTTAATATTTTGGAGAAGGTGAGACTGTAGAACGCAGAGAAAAGCTAGGTTTAAGATTGCGTACCTCTGTTATGAGAAAATAATACCTTATATACGATTTCCTGCTAGGTTTTAGGTCTTTACGCTTCTTTCGTATGTGCATGGGAGGCTTCCTCATACCAATGGGCTGTGGATATGTGGATTAAGCCCGAATCAACCTATGAGGGGAGACTGATCGATCGGCCCATGAGAATGGACTTGGGCCTGATATATCCGACCCAACCAGCCTATATACCCGACCCTTTTTCTCTGTGATGGGTAGAGACTAAATAGGTATGAAAGTGAGTTTAAAACGTTGGTTTGGGTCCCTATTCTCATTAAGCATCTGTTGACACCATCAGTTGTGCTGAGGAAGAGGATAGACGCTTCAAACTTCACAGAGACATCCAGATCTTTGGTAGGTGAAGCAATGGTTGGAGGTATTTATCTTGGTTAAGCTTCAGTTGCTACATATATATGTGTTGAGTTTTGGCTCATTTGTTTGTCCCATATTAGTTGGGGAAAACAATTGGGACAAAACTCTTGCCTATATACGGAGGTTGCTACCTCCTTAGTTAATGCACCAATACAAAGTCAAATATTTGTGTGGTAAGTTTGACTCTAGTTAAATTCTTCTTTTAAGGTAAGAGTTGGAGAGTTTGTTTTAAGTATTTCTTTGTGGGTGTATTAGTGTATCAGGGGATTGGGTGAGATAAAAAATTGTGTGATTGTAAGGATTTTTTACTTAGTGGATTTTCTTCTCGGAGCCCGTGGTTTTGTCTCCGATTTGTGAATTTTCATGTAAATGCTCTTGTGTTGTTATTATTTCTCTATTTTCTGATATTTTTGTCTATAAAATATCTTTGAGTGTAGGTCCGGAAGGTCTAAATTTTCAATAATTGGTATCAGAGCGAAGGTGTGTTTTTTATTTAATTCTGAGTATGTTAAATGGTCACAGTTTTGACTAATCTTTCACATCAGAAAAGATTTTCTTGATAAAGGTTCATTTGGTAAGGTGAAGCTTTGGTATGATAGTGTAGAAGTGCATGTCTAGGAAAGTTCTGGCTAAGGAAAGACTTGGTATTTAAGTGTGTCCTTTGTGACCCACCTCTCTTTCCTTGGAATTTACCTGGTGTACTATTCATTTCTACGGTAAAATTCATCAAGGCAGAAGAGCACAGGAAAAATGTTAGGAAATAGGGCTTTGAATCCTCTTAGATTTGAGGTGGAGAAATTCGACGGGAGAATCAATTTTGGCTTGTGACAAGTGCAAGTCAGGGACATGTTGATTCAATCAGGGTTATACAAGGCATTGAAAGGCAAACAAATCCCTGATATCAGCACTACTACTAGTGATACTAGCAAAACGAATAGTACGGGCAGATCTAGTATGAATGATGAAGATTGGGAGGATCTGGATTTGAGAGCAGCAAGTGGGATACAATTGTGTTTGTCTAAGAATGTCCTTGCGAATGTGTATAGAATATCTACAGCAAAGGAGCTCTGGGAAAAGCTCGAGGAATTGTATCAAACAAAGCGCGTCTCAAATCGTGTGTACTTAAAGGAGCAGTTTCATACACTGCGAATGAGGGAATGTACTACAATTTCAGATCATTTAAGTGTTCTCAATGGGATCGTCTCTGAACTGGAGGCCATTGGAGTTCATATAGATGACGATGATCAAGTTTTGAGACTCATCTAGTCTCGTCCACCTTCATATGAACACATGAAACCTATTTTGATTCATGGGAAGGAGAAGATAGTTTTTTCTGAAGTTACCAGAAAACTTTTTTCAGAAGAGAGAAGACTGGGTGGTGGAAGAAATATTCCTCCTAAAAACTCAGCTCTGGTGGTACCTAGATATCAGAAGAAGAACTCCATGAAGAAAAATATATTATGCTGGACATGTGGACAATTTGGGCACGTGAAGAAAAATTGTTTGAGAGATGGAGCGAGTTCGGCAAGAGGCTCTGGGTCAGTTAATGGAGAGACTAACAGTGTCGCTAACATTGTCTCCATGAATGATCATCTTCCTCTCTAAAAAAGAGCGGAGTGCATATACATCCTCATGGCATGTCACTTAATCCCAAAGTTGCCATGATAAAGGATATGTTACTGTTAGTGGGTCCACAAGTTTGCACACGGGCATTAGTTTGGCATTAATGTAAGGTGTGTGGTGGAATTTATGTCGATGGCTAATGAACTTCCAGGAAAGCCAAACATGGGAGTTGCACTATATTTTTTTTCATCAAGGTTATTTTCGACATATGTCGAAGTAAAAGGCTGGGAATTGGTTTATTCTTAATGGGTATGCTTTTATGGTGAAGCATGATGCTATAAAGCATGATAATTCTCTACATTAAGAGTTATGTTATTTTCAAGAGATCTTCATTGAGGTGGAATGTGGTTATGGGATCAACCAAAGTCACCAAGGTAGAGATTATTGAGTATGGCTCCTTTATTGTCCCATATTGGTTGGGAAAAATAATTGGGGTAAGGCTCTTGCCTATATAAGGAGGTTGCTACCTCCTTAGTTAATGCACCAATACAAAGTCAAAGATTTGTATGACAAATTTGACTCTAGTTAAATTCCTCTTTTGAGGTAAGAGTTAGATAGTTTGTTTTGAGTATTTCTTTGTGGGTATGTTGGTGTATTGGGGATTGGGTGAGAAGAAAAATTGTGTGATTGTAAGGTTTTTCATATAGTGGATTTTCTTCTCAGTGCCCATGGTTTTTTCTCTAGTTTGGGAGTTTCCATGTAAATTCTCTTATGTTTTTATTATTTTTTATTTTCTAATATTTTTTGTCTATCAAATATTCTTAAGTGTGGGTTCGAGAGGTCTAAATTCCCAACAGTATGCTACAACAGTCATCTGATCATGAGCAAGACAAGCAATGTTTCTCTCAATCTGAAAAATACGTGGGGCATTGCTTTGAGAAAAACTACTCCGAATATCTTCCCATAATTCTTGAACGGTGGTTGAAAAATAACACTATCTGTAATATCTGGTGTGAGAGAATTTAGAATCCAAGACAAAACCATATCATTGCATTTTTTCACGATGAATATTCTGTTGGGTTTGTTGCAACAGACAGTGCTTTGGTGACTATAAAAATGGTGACTATAAAAATTACTAAACTAATGATCATGTACATCCTTATGGCATGCCACTAATCTCAAAGTTGCCATGATAGAGGATGTGTTACTATTAGCGGGCTCACAAGTTTGCACACGGGCTTTAGTTTGACATTAATGCAAGGTGTGTGGTAAAATTTATGTCGATGGCTGATGAACTTCCAAGAAAGCTAAACATGGGAGTTGCAGCATAATTGTTTTTCAGCAAGGTTATTTTTGACATATGCCAAAGTAAAAGGCTTGGAATTAGTTTATTCTGAGTGGGTATGCTTTTATGGTGGAGCATGATGCTATGAAGCATGATAATTCTCTACATTGAGAGTTATGTTATTTTCAGGAGATCTTTATTGAGGTGAAGTGTGGTTGTGGGATCAACCAAAGTCGCCAAAGGTGGAGATTGTTGAGATTTAGCTCATTTGTTGTCCCATATTGGTTGGGGACAACAATTGAGACAAGTCTCTTACCTATATAAGGAGGAGGCTACCTCCTAGTTTAGTGCACCAAACAAAGTCAAAGATTTGTAGTACAAATTTGACTCTAGTTACATTCCTCTTTTGAGGTGAGAGTTTGAGAGTTTGTCTTGTGTATTTCTTTGTGGGTGTGTTGATGTATTAGAGAATTGGGTGAAAGGAAAAATTGTGTGATTGTAAGAATTTTTCACATAGTGAATTTTCTTCTCAGTGTCCGTGGTTTTTCTCCTGTTTGAGAATTTCCACGTAAATTCTCTTGTGTTGTTATTTTATGATATTTTTGTCTATTATATATCTTTGGGTGTGAGTTTGAAAGGTCTAAATTTCTAGTCACTTTCAGATAATGTTAGAGTTTTTATTTGGACGATCAACACACTTGTTCCAATAGAAGAAGGAGCCGAGTTGATAAGAGAACAATGCGATGGAATATTGAAGCAGAGGGACCACATCTCAATCTCATCCTATTATTGTGATTTGAAGCTTTCAATTCAAAAAAACGAATTGACCCCGTCTAGCACTTCAAGTGCTTAACTTCTTTTGTTTGACATTGACTTGAAGACTTCTCGTTCCACAGAGTCATCTTTTTGGTCACTAGCAACATATCTAATATGGAGCAGTTTTGGACATTGTCAATCTTAAAACTCTTGATTGGGAACCTTCCTCTTGTTTGGAATCTATTAGAGCTGATTGAATTTGGGTATTTGAATTTGTCAAGGTATAATTTATACGGTCTCTTAAACAATTTCATTAATAACTTTACCACTTTTGTTCAGTTAGAAAGTCATTTCATGAGCACGGAATAACACAAAAAGTAGTTACTTGTATAAAATAGGTTGTTTGTCCCAAATAAAGTAGAAATAGGCGTGACTTTAAAACATTTCCAAGAAAGCAGATTCTCATTCAACAAATGAATCGTATGTTTCGACTTTAGCACATGAAAACTTGAAGTAAGAAAGAATCAAATCCAACTTGCCCAACACAAAAGGTTATGGAGATGTGGGCCTCTCAAATAATTCACATTGAACCTCACGAACTCACTTGTACCTTTTCAGGGTCAATTTTGAACACTTGGTACTTTGGTTTCATAATTGTATTCTACATAATCATTTTACGGATGTATTGCCAGCACAATCTTTAATGAACAAGTTTTTCATGAGATTCATATGCCTTGCACTAATTCACTATAAGAAGAGCCAGTGTGATTTTGACCTACTCAACTATTATAAGTAACATTGGTTTTCGTATCTTTACAAATGTAATATTATTCTATCGTTTAAAATAATTATAATAAAATTAAAAAAAATTAAAAAAATTCACATTACATTTCATTTCTTTTAAACAATAAAAATAAACAACCTTCGATTTAAAAAATTTATAATAAAATATAAAATAATAAATAACATTTTACTAAAATTACATTATAAACTCTTCTTTAACCCTTTCTTCCATTCTCAAAGGCGCAAGAGTTAAAGTGAAAAGGGCCAAAATCACTTCCAAGATTCATGGGGCTATCACATTAGGACCGCTTTTCGCGAGGGATTGAGGGTTTTTCTCACCAAGGTTTATCGACAACCTGTAATCCAACGAGCTTTAACTACAATGTCCGTGCACATCAGACATTGTTGACGAGAGGTAACGGAAGGTTAACAATTCCGTACATGCAAAAATTTCCATTGTGTATCTAACAATTTATACCCCACATAAAGACACTGAACTAAGTTATTCCCTCTACCCAATTCACCGCCAATAAACACTCTTCCTAGCAAATTGATCTCCTATATGTGTTTAAATGGTCAGCCCCTGTGGGGGTGCAGCTGCAGGTGCCTTGGGCTTTGGCTTTTCGACGACAATGGCCTGAGTAGTGAGGACCATTCCAGCAACGGATGCTGCATTCTGGAGACCACATCTTGTCACCTTTGCTGGGTCAATTACTCCAGCCTCCAATAGATTCTCGTACTTGTCTGTCATGGCGTTATAGCCAATCTCCCATTCACTAATCTTCAGCTTCTCCACAACTACCTCGCCTTCAATCCCAGCATTTTCAGCTATCAACGACGCTGGTGCCATCAATGCCTACAAGTAAACATATCCATCAGTCCGCTGGAAGCAAGAAATCAACATATGAAAGAGCATTAAGACCATCTACAGCTGGACAAAAGTCATGAAAATGAAGATCCTGGGAAATTCTTGCAGTTTTCATTTAGGAAAATAATTCTTCTTATTTTAGATGATAACAACCCTTTCCCTATAAACCCAACATAAAATCGAGATCCCTGCAATTCACAAGGCCAAACAAGTTCAAGGAAGCAATAGTCTACAGGAACTAGGCATATGCATATACAGGACAAAACCCAGTCGCTTGATATAAAGAAAGCTTGCTCAAAAAAATTATAATAGACAATCCATCCCTCACTTGTGAGCAGAAACGTATTACCTTTTGCACAATATCGGCACCCAAGCGCTCATCTGCATCATCCAATTTGTCCTTAATTGCAGGGACTAGAGTTGATAGATGAACCAATGCAGCCCCACCACCAGGCACAATCCCTTCTTCTATGGCAGCAAAAGTTGCATTCTTTGCATCTTCAATACGGAGTTTACGATCCTCAAGCTCAGTTTCTGTAGCAGCTCCAACTTTAACAACAGCAACCCCACCAGAGAGTTTGGCAATTCTCTCAGCCAATTTCTCAGAGTCATAAACAGAATCTGTCTCAGCCAACTCCTTCTTCAACCGTGCAATCCTAGCTTGTAACTCATCCTTAGTTGCAGCATCAGCAATAATGGTGGTGGAGTCCTTGGTAATAGTTACTTTCCTGGCTAAACCAAGCTGTTCAACTGATGTATTTTCAATAAGCAAGCCCAAATCATTGGCTTGGAACTCAGCCCCTGAAATTGCAGAGAGAATATAGGTCAACCTCTGCAACCCCAATCGCCAGATGAAGCATTAACTATACACGTTTCATGTTTCCATTTAGTTTCTCAAACCTATTTTATAAGAAGACTACTTTGTTTGAATAGAAGGAGCAGAAAGAAGTATGCAATAGCCAAATTCTGATGAAAATCTCAGACAGCTCTTCTTGAAAATTTATACAAATCTAACAGCGACAAGTGGGGCCCAAGGATTCAACATCTGGAATTTCTCGTAAATCATGACCTAAGAAACAACTGCTCCTATGTCATATATAGAAAATGAACAATATTAGTCCAAAGTGCAACCTATGTGCATGTAGATTAAATTTGTATACAGCATCAGCATACTACTTCAATAAAGAATCACTCTACCTGTTATAATGGCAATGTCCTGAAGCATAGCTTTTCTCCTTTCAGCAAAACCAGGAGCCTTGATGGCAGCTACATTAAGGATGCCCCGAAGTTTGTTCACAACAAGGGTAGCTAAAGCCTCTCCTGTGACATCCTCCGCAATTATAAGTAAGGGTGCTCTCAATTGAGTGGTCTTTTCAAGCAAAGGAATTATATCCTTGATGGCTGAAATTTTTTGATCTGTCACCAAAACTCTTGCATTCTCAAATTCGCATATCAATTTCTCAGGGTTTGTTACAAATTGGGGGGAGATATAACCTCTGTCTATCTGAAACCATCCAAAAAAAACCAAAAAAGAGTCAACAAAAAAGAAGATATCAGCAAATAAATAAAAGGCATATACCAAAGCCTGCAGAGCAGATGCACACCTCCATTCCCTCTTCAACTTCTACTGTTGTATCAAATGATGACGATGACTCAATTGACAGAACACCGTCAGGCCCAACCTTGTCAATTGCATCAGCAATCATAGTCCCAATAAGATCATCATTCCCAGCAGAAATGGAAGCAACAGCTGTAAATAAAACAATATATGAGTTACAAGTTTCAGAATCATAGGTAACGAATACACAGAAAGATACAAATCTTCATGGAAAAAAAAAATACCTTTGATGTCATCACGACCTTTTACAGGCCTAGACTTCTTCTCTAGTTCCTCCACCAAATGTTGTACGGTTTTGTCAATGCCTTTTTTTATTGAAACTGGGTTTGCACCAGAGGTAACATTCAACAATCCCAATTTGATTATTTCTCTTGCAAGGACTGATGCAGTTGTTGTTCCGTCACCAGCAGAGTCATTAGTTTTGCTGGCAACCTGCAACATACATATTCAGGGCCAATTAGCACACGTACAGTTATGGGTGTGATAAACCAGACTGTAAATTAACAGGGAACAAGGAAATATTAGTAAGCCTACCTCTCTTATAAGAGCTGCCCCAGCATTCTCCATGGGATCAGGCAGCTCAATAGCTCGGGCAATTGTTACCCCATCATTGACTACCTTAGGGTTCCCAAATTCATCTAAAACAACATTTCTCCCTGAAAATAAAGAAAATATTGCTCAGCCACCACGATATTTTCTCCTGTTTAAAATCGTTGTGAAAAAGGCTACGCTAAGAAAACAATAAAGAGAAAATTTTGGGAGCCAAATTTCATAACATACCAGACATGATAAATATCAAAGATAAGTGAGCATATGGCATATAAGTTTCAACAAAAGGATAATATTAGTAGTTCATACCCCTAGGACCAAGAGTAAGGCCAACAGCATCAGCAAGCTTATCAATGCCAGACTGGAGTGCTCTCCTGGAATTCTGGTCGAAAGCAATTTCCTTTGCATTAGCTCTAACCACAAATTTTCTTCCATAATTCACTCTTTGATTCACTCTCGTTCTTGGCACCCCCTGCAGGTACAATAATGTCACAAATGAATAAAAAAAAATTCCGCAAATTAATTGAGAATACCCATCAATCTTAAGTAACAGCTCAATCACTACCAGTACAAAGCTAAGAACTTGGGAAAAAGTCCTAAATTATATGGGAGATTTCATTTTCCTCTTACTCCTGCAAACTAATATCAAGCAAAGAATCTTCCAGCACAACAAACACAGGACAGGAAACCAAGTACCAGTACCTGTTTGGGAGAGCAGAAAATGGAAGCAGTGGAGAGTGCATTAGAAGTTGCCATTTTTCTTACGAATTCCTGAGGTGAGCGCAAGCTTTAAAAGTGGGTTTTGGGAGGATGTGGATAAGAAGAGGAGGCTGAGTGACAGAAGAAAACGGAGTGAGAGAGAGGGGGTTAGGGTTTAGTTTTAGACTTTTAATTGCGGGAGGAATAGATGAGGTTCCCGAAGCTTCTATGAATTGAGACTCATACAACTTACTTAGACACAACTCAATTACCATTTCATTTACGATGTATTTTTTATAATAGGTTGTTCTTTTATTTAGTTAAAAATACATACAAAATATATAATTCTGTTATAAAAGATAGAAATAATATGGTGTACCACTAATTGTAGATGCACAATTTCATAGTTAGTGTACATATGGATTGGTTTGGTTTTACCTAACACAAGAATGAAGTAGGTGATTATTGGTTAGGTTTTACCTAACACAAGAATGAGGTAGATGGTTATTGGTTAGGTTTTACCTAACACAAGAATGAGGTAGATGGTTATTGGTTAGGTTTTACCTAACACAATAACATATATGGAGTAGGTGATCACATGTGTATTAGGTGGTTAAAATGTACTATAAATAGAAGGGTTCATTTGATGTAAGATACACCATTTTTTTCATAAGATGAATTCTCCTCTCCAAAATATTCTTACATTTTAGTTTCGATTTTATAACATTTTCGATATTTTTCTTTACTAACTAATTATTTATTCACATTTTAGTGTCTCTCAATCTCTCATGCCTTAATCCCCTTTCTTAAAACCCTGTAGGCTCTCTTCTACCCTTGCTTCGCTGCTCAATATCGCCAACCAGCCTACAGATCACATTATTAATCTCTTCAATTTTGGATTTTCTCTTCATATCCTTTTAGCTCTGTAGTCTGCTCTTGGTTGGTCTTTCATGGCAGCCCTGAATCCTTCACCTTCGCTGCAAATATTAGGTCTTTATTCATTCAAATTCAATTTTTTTTTTTTGCCTGTATTATGCTTTTTTTCGTTAGTCTCTGGTTTTACTCATCTGTCTCTTTATCACAGTTCGAGGGCCAGAAGGATTCTGTGTCTGGGATGGGCCACCTTTCGGCAATAATCAACCTGGTATTAAATTGGATACTGTTCCCTGCACCAATGCTACACTAAGTGAAGATGGTTCCAGGCTTATGGTGATGAAATCCGATTCTGTTATTAGCATTTATGATTGCAGCAGCTTTAAGGAGATAAGATCTTTTCGGGTCTCCAATGTTCTTGCTGCTTCACTCTCTCCTACTGGGACCTTTCTGCAGACTTTTCAGAAATCCGCAACTCCCCAAGATAAAAATGTTGTCTTGTGGAGCACTGTGACTGGCGATCCTGTTTATCAACAATTCCAAAAGAACATGACCAAAAGTACATGGTACTTGATGCTGTTCTCAAAGTCTTGTCTAGTCTAGAAGAAAAGTTTGAAGCAAATAATTCCATAACCTTTTGGTCGCAATAAATTGTTGTTCTTTTGCGATTGTTCAACTGTTTGTATGTTTGCCTTTCAGGCCCTCAGTCCAATTCAGTTATGATGAAATTGTTGCATGTAGATTAGCAACAAACGAAATACAGTTTTTTGATCCCAAAGATTTCTCCAAGGGAATAATATATCGGCTGAGGGTTCCTGGGATAGCTGCAGTTGAGCTTTCAAGGGTTCCTGGCTCCCATGTGGCTGCTTTTGTTCCAGAGTCAAAGGTTTGTTGTTCTAATCCACGGTTAATAAGGAGAATTTGAGATAAAGCCGTTGAATTTTTCGTCTGTTGTTCACTGCACGTTCAGTATGTTTCTTCGATTTGCTTGCTCTATGCACTACTTTACTGTTTTGAAATTTGAATTGCTTTGATCTTTAGACATGGTTGGAATTGAGATGTTGTAAGAATGATTTGGCCGAAATTATTGTATTGTGGACAACACCAACTGCATGCTGTTCATTCGTTTGAATTCTGATCTTAGAACACATTTGAGATTTTGATCAATTCAGGAATCCTGATGGTTAGATTTTGTTACAGAATTGACAGTTTATTTATTGAGATGCAGCTTAACAAATACAAGATGTGACACATTAGACATTTGGATGTTATTCCTTCTGCAGAAATTTTAACTGATAATGTAATTTGATTTTCTGTTTTCGTCATTAGAAGTGCACATTTTTCTATGTGTGTAGGGGAGTCCTGCCAGCGTTCAGATATTTGCTTGTGGCAACATTAAGCAAAGCCAACCTGTTGCTCGACGTAGTTTTTTCAGATGTTCCTCGGTGCAGCTGAAATGGAATTGTGGTTCTACTGGACTTCTAGTTGTGGTGCAGTCAGACGTGGATAAGACCAATCAAAGCTATTATGGGGAGTCCAAGTTGAACTACCTTACGACCGATGGGATCCATGAAGGGCTTGTGCCACTTCGTATGTCCTATCCTATTTTCTGACCCTTTTTTTTATCTACAGGTTCTGACTGTTGATCTGTTGCCAGGTAAAGAGGGGCCTATTCATGATGTACATTGGTCGCATTCTGGCTCAGAATTTGCTGTTGTTTATGGCTGTATCCTTTCATGCATACTTGTCTATTGGTGTTTTCTTCACATGTAAAAGATACAAGTTTATGAGGAATTTAGCAAGAAATTTATGTTGCTGGGTCTTGTTTGAGTCAACTGACATATCTGGAGAGAGTTTCTGTGTAATCCTCAACATTTAATTTCTTGAAATATACTGGGCTGGTGATTAATCCATAACCTTTTCTTCTAGAATCTTGAGGTTTTTATGAAATTGGGGTGGGGAAAGTGGCATAGAAACTTTGATGGGTTTGGTTCACTAGAGAAAATCCAGTGCCAGTGATGAGCATCACTTGCAGTTGTAATCTTTGAGATAAATCATGTCAATGGATTAACCAAAAAATAAGTTGGAAGGTTTGTGCATGGCGAGTTTTTGATTACCATTATCAATTTTTATCAAATTTCTCATGGTAATTCGTGAAAACCTTTTATTTACTTAATAGTTGCATTTCTTCGCTTGTTTCTCCAGCTTTTTCTTTATTATCAAGCTTTTCCTTGATTCATTACAGTTATGCCTGCTTGTGCAACATTGTTTGACAAGAAGTGCAGACCTCTACTTGAGCTTGGGTCAGGCCCTTACAATACAGTCAGATGGAATCCAAAAGGAAGATGTATCCTTTGTGTAATGACTCATGGGTTTGTATTATCGGGGTTGCTTTAAATTAAATTCATTTAATTGTTCTTTGAGTATATATTTGTGACCTTAATTCCTTGGTCAACAGTTCTATGCTTGGCTGGTTTTGGGAATTTGCCAGGTGATATGGTAAGAAAAGTTTCCTATGATTATCTGATATCATAGTCCCCTGTGAGATTGTTTGAACCAGTTCTAGTTGGTGAACATTTCTGTGCTAATACTTGTCCTCTTTGAGAGTCGAGTGCCATTGATCTTTATTTCTGGTTTCCCATCTTTCTTTTATTGTCTTGCATGATTGTGGATATTTGCAGTGGTTCTGGAAAATTCTCTGGAGTTTTTCGAATTCATCTATCTCTATAATCCTTGGAAAGAAATGCTGAGATTTTTGGTTTCTTCTTCTATTATGGCACTATATCAAGATACCTATTACTTCCTCTTCACTGTTATCACCTGCCATTTGGCAGCTCTTTTTAAAAGTTATAAATTTCATAATGAGATGCAGTAAAAGATATTTTACTTTTATGATGTTCTTGTCCTCATTAGGTCGTTTTTGGGTTGGGGTGAATTATTGCAAGGCTATTGCCTTAATAAGTTTATCAATCATGGTTGGGTTGCAATGCCAAGCATTTGAGTAATTGTATTCACAAATTCAGCTTTTGCTTTCTGCTTAAAATTTTTAGAATCGTTGTATGTATTTGTGGCCTATCATCCGTCTTCCCCCTCACCACTTCTAAAACAAAATGAATTATGAAAGTTTGCAAGTTAAATTACTCCTATTTACCTCTATTAATTTTGCATCTGGGACATCAAAGCGACATATGTCTTTCTCTTATCTTGTATTTTGCCACCATTCATTAGAAAGAAAATTATCGTCTTTTTGCTTCGAGGATTTAATTCTATCTAGCTCCGTTGCTCTTCTGCAGTGATCAAATTTGTTAGTTTGACTTATTTAATATTTTCAGGCTTTCTGGGACTATATAGACAAAAAACAACTCAGCACAACCAGGGCTGAATTGTCTGTAACAAGCGAATGGTCACCAGATGGGCGCTATTTCATGACTGCAACAACAGCTCCAAGACTGCAAGTTGACAATGGGTATGTTCATCGTTGCTTATTTTGCATCATCTTCTGGTCTAGATAGTGGTCTCATTATTTTTTCCATTAATGAAGCAAAACTTTGACCTTCTTGACTGATCATAGTTCTACGAGAACCCTCCCTTTTGTGAAGAAGTGGTTTTATCATATACATGTAAGAGTCTTTTGATAATCAGTTATATTGCAATACCTTCTGGGTCAAGGAAAAGGGCGTCAATCTTTTTCTTCTGCCCGTAATGCAACACATCCTTTGTAAAGACAGTCCTATTCATAGAGTGCATGTAAAGGGATGCTTCCATTTTACTGAAATTTATACCTTTGCCACTTTTCAAATACCATTTTGTGCTTGGTTGAAACAATTAGCAGAAATGAGTAGCAGCCATCAGTTCATTGATATTCCGAGTGTTCATGATGCCATAACTATTTATAGGAGCTTGTGTGCCGAATGAATGATTTATGGCATTTGTTCATTTGTTTTCTTAATGAAATTAAATTTAACCCTGAGTCGATTCTGTTTAAGCCATTGATTTACCGATAATAATTCAGTTCTTATCTGACACTGCATTACCTTGTCTTGGAAAACTTTTCTGGTTGAAACGTTTTACAATTGCATGTGCCGAGAATCATGGAATGTTTGTTTATTATTTTGTTTGCCACTGTATATTAGGGGCCTTCACATGTATAATGTAATGCCTTTCACCAATAATTCAGAAACTCACCCCTTCATGATTTTCGTGAAGGATTAGAATTTTCCACTACAATGGATCACTGTACTTCAAAAAAGCATTTGACAAGCTGTATCAGGTTGGTATTTCAAGTGATTATTTGTTTTCTGGGGAGGATATTATATTAGTTGTCGCAGTCAATCCCAATATGTTTTATTCACTCCACAATGCAGGCCGAATGGAAACCAGAATCCCCTGATAGATTTGGCGATATTTTGGAACTTATCAAATCTGTTGATTCACTAAAAGTTGGAGAAAATAAATCACAAGGTTCAATCTCATTAAGACTTAAAAACTTCATCAGCTTATGAAAATATTCACATAGTGTTAGCTTGATGGAATACCCTTATTATTTACTAGGGGAAGGGGCTGCCTCCAAGAAAACTTCTACGACCAACCCTTCCACTCAGAAGCCTGCTGCATATCGCCCGCCACATGCCAAACAAGCAGCTGCCATTCAGGCCGAGGTATTACAAACTAATTGCATGCTTGTACCTACTAGTTTCACACTCAATTATTATGAGTTAATGTGAGAGTAAAGCAATGTAGATTTCCCATTGCTAATTGATGCAGGAGCATCCAACATTCATAATTGTCTTTGCTATGTTTTCATCTCTGATTTGTGCTTTATTATGTTCTTCCATTTAATATAGGTTTTCTTTTGTAGCAAGTATTATATGGCTAAATTTAGTTTTCCATCAGTACCAATACAAAGGATTTGTGTCGTTCTGAAATTTTATTCAAGGACGTGTCTCTTGAAACCCTTATTTTCTTCTGTCTTCCAACTTCTTTCAGACCTTTTCTACTGCCAAAAGCCTACTGCCTTAATTCTTGCTCTATGTTACTACGTCTAGACATGCACCTGTTACTCCAATAAAATGTCGCTTGGTTTGAAAATTAGGGTATGAATTCCTTATTCTGTTATCTTCAATTCCCTGAGACAAATTACACAACATCCTTGTATGATGCAAAGTAAACCAAGGATTCTACAGTATCTGCAAGGGTTGTCCCTGGCTTATCCCAAACGGCTTCAGGGGGATGGAAGAGTTGGGACTTGACCTCTTTTCTTTAATTCCAAGTCCGGTTCTGGAATGAATACCAACGTCCATGAATGTAGACTGACTGCTCTGCAAATACTGTAGTTCCTCAGTTGTGCATTTATCAATCCCTTTTTAAAGTTAGTAATCACTACTCTGAAAATACTGTAAACTTTTCTCATAGACTATAAAATTGTGACACTCTTCTAAATAAGTGGGATGTTCCAACCATTTCATCATCCCCCATCTATGTGACAAACTATACCCTCTGTACTTTCCACATCGCTGCAGATGTAACTGTTGTTCATTATTTTTTTTATTTTGTAAATTACTTATAACCTGACGTCAATGTTTTGGCCAATGCAGCTGTTTGGAGGAAGTACTAGCGAGTAAGTATAGTTCATTTTGCATTTTCTCTGTGTTCTGGATTTGCATAGTTTCATTATTCATTTGATTGTTTCTAACCCAGACAAATGAGCAAAAATGCACTGAAAAACAAGAAAAAAAGGGAGAAGCAGAAGGAGAAGAAGGCTGCTGCAGCAACTGAGGGTTCATGATCTAATCCATGATTGTTGTAGCTGGCTAATTAACTGCAGTGATCAGGCATGGTTTCCTCAAATATTGGCCCTCGATCAGGTTAGGAGTTGGCTATTATTTCCTGATGAAAGAATTAAGGTGAAGTTGGTGGCCGAATCATGTGCTTTTTTATTGTGCGAGCATGATGGATCAACGTTTGGGGCAATTGGTTCTAGCTGTTTGATCTGTAACAACCATAAATGCTTTAAAAACTTACGATGGATGTTCCCAGAAATTAAAACAAGGGGAGTTGCAATTCTTCTGATAATGTAATCAACTCCTGGATATATGTAATCGTCAAGTTCCAAATCTTTACCACGAAGTTCTTTTTTTCAGGCACAGATAATGTAAAGCCGAAATCAATTGAATAGAGTAACTGGCATGCCATATAGAAAGGAAGGAGGCTTTGATGGCTTTCGAAATATTGCACATAATATCAAAGCACACACTGGTAGAAAGTGGCGGCGAATCAATTACATAATCAATAACATCACAGTTGACTATTGTAAGTTATGAAAGCTATCAAATTACCAAAAGAAGAAAAGAATTTAAATTGAGAGAAACAAGAAACATACAAATATAACAAATGAATTCCTATGTCCCTTTCCCGTTAATCTCTTATGTTATCAAAGAATAACTTGAAGGCGTAGACACTACCATGCATCCAGGTCACGTAGCTATACAGAATTGGCATGCAGTAACAAGCATCGAGTGGCAATACTGTTCAAGGAATTGGCTTCTGTAGCTTAAACAAGGCGCTATTGACCAGTTTTAGCACGCTTCATTCCACTTGAAGTGAAAGGGGATACACTGCCAATTGGTCGAGGACTCTCTTCCCTGTAACTTGAATTCAACATCGCTAGTTCTCTCAGCTGGTGCCGCTTAAAGATATCCTGCGACTCATCCTGCACGTAGGAAGATGTAAAAATCTTTGCTCTAATAAGAACCAACTCAAAATCTCCATTTCAAGAACTACTGCTGCTATCCAACAACACCACTGTTGGCCATATTAATTCCTGAACTGTTCAAAACTTTATTATCCAGTTTGAAGGATGTTAAGCTTGGTATGCATTTGTATCAAAGGAAGAAGTATGCAGCAGTAGCAGTCCGTGAAGTACCAAAGCGGCCAGTTAATGTGAAGAGATATCAATAAGAAGAGGAGACAATACCACGGGCTTAAGTACTTCTTCGATGATTTCGTGTGCTTGCCTCAATCGGATATCAATAATATTGGCAGGTAACTCAGCCTCAATAAGAATGTGAAGAGGATCATTCAGATGTTCATACCCTGGTTTTCCTCTCAGGGACTCCTCCTTCACAGCGTAAAAAAAGAAAAGACTGTATGAATACACTAGTCTCAACAGATGATAATAGCTTAAAGTGGAACTGATGGAGTTCCTTATATTAAAACATCGTTCAGTATTTATGTTTAGGTTTCTCAAATCTGAGTAATATTTACCTTCTCAGGGTCTTTTATTGAACCTTTTCCTCTAATATAAACACGGCAACCTGTAGAAGCTTCAACTCGCTTCAATGAATTGCCCCTAGGACCCAGAAGGCGACCTACAAAATTGAACTGAGGTCCATAAAAGAAATTAGAGATCATACTTTATTGTATTCTATCCGAGGAGCCATGCATATCTCAGGTGAAGCATGGATCTTACATTTGGATAACTGTTGACAGGAATATCCAACCGCAAAACTTTCTTTATGATAGAAGACCCTGGACTTGATGCTGCCACTTGCCACTCCGTATTAATTCCCTGCAATCCAAACCTCTGAAAATAAACACTATTTTAAGCTGGAGTTATCAGAAAGAAGGCACATTTCAGGTTTCTTTCACTAGAACAAGACAAAGAAAGAGAAGAAGCAAATGTTTGTGAAGCAAAATCATTTAATTCAGCAGCACAAGCAAGTTTATTGGGGGCTGGCTCGAAACAGAAATTTTGTCAAGTAAAATTCTGTACTTCATCAACCGATACATGAGTACGAGTCTAATACAACACAGCATTCAGTTTGCCTTTCAATTTCTTGGTTACATAAGAAAAGTCCGAGGAATGCTTTGATAAAAATGGTTTTTGGGGTAATAAGGTTCATATATTTACCTCTTGTGTTAGTCCATTCCACCCAATGAAGTCCATTCCTGCATTATTTGGCACTATATCTGAAGCCATAGGACCTAGGCTCCCACGACGAAGTCTATCAAAGTCAGTTAATCCCTGCTGGCTAGGGATCATACCAGAAACCCTTAATATCTCTGCTAACATAAAGAGCAGTTGATTTGAGTTTCTTTTCTTGTTATGTCTAAACGGAAGAAATAAGAAACTTTCAAGTTTTAGTTAATGTCTGTCAATACGTAAAGCTATGGTTTGATTCAGATGGAGTTAATCAGAGTATTCGATAAACAATTATGGATATCTCAGACAACGTTAGAATTCTAAATTATTGATTTTTTTGCCTATTTTATCCAACACTCAAAAAAAATGATCCAACAGGCCTACAAAACTTGAAACAAATGCAACAAAACTGTTGATGCTTCAAGTACATCATCTGAACTTGAGCAGGGCAGAACCTTCGCCGTTCTGTATGAGGAACTAGATATCATTTTTACCACAAATTTTTGTTTACTCAGATGATGTTGATCAGGGTTATTATTGAGAATCATGAACTTAGGAAAGCAATCTATAACAGTCTTATCAAGATATTGACTACTTCGACTATTCTTTGAAACCATATCATAGGATCATTTAATACAAAAGACAAAGCTATTAGAGGAGCTCCAAGCACTCTATTATTCTCTCTTAGAAATGCTATGGTTCATAGTTTGATTTGTTTAACTGATATAGAGTCCAAGATCTTATATTGTTTTGGCTGCAGATTACAAGGCTGTTTGAAGCAAGCCATCTCGTAAGTCTAGGATCGTGAAGGACCTTAGAGCTTGGGATCTAGAGGTTTCTGAATTGCATTATCATACACTTCAAGCAACCTGCTTAAAATGTTTGATTCTTTGATTAAGGAAGTGGACGTTTGATGCAAAACATAATGTTAGTTATCCTGAAATGCAACATTCTTCTCACTGAACTAGTTCTATAACGAATTTAAGTAGTGTAAACGGACTTCTGTTGGCAGCTTTATGTTCTACTAGTTCCTGATTAGAATTTGTTATTCATCTTCATTATATAAGGTAAATACTATGGTGAACAGCGAGTTTCTGCAACAGCTTTCTGACCAAGGATTTGTATTTTTATCTAACACTTAACTGTTTGAAATAAACTCCCAGATTTCCGCCATTAATGGAAGACGTGGTTTTACTTAGAACAGTCAGCTTCAAAACACATGATTTTCTGCTAATAACATCTTCAATAAAGATCTTCCCAACATCGTCCGAAAGATTAACAAATTCTAAGTAGAGATCAAATACATATTACTACAGAGCAGAACCTTGACAAGTTCTATATCAAACGCTCTACAGAGATGGAATTTAGGAAGAAAAGGAAGCATGAAGAGAATCGAACATTCATTAATCTTCACACATATTCTAAAAGTGGTCATTTATCATAATCTTCAAATAGATAGAATAATAAGAGATGGAGATATATGTCAACAAATGGGAATTTCTGGTATTTCCAACCACAACTGGATAGAATAAACAAGGAGGATAGGAAGATGGGCAGAATCAACAGATGATTTATATGAAAAAAGCTCAAACAAGAAGGGAAAAGGCCTAACCTTGATTCAGAAGACGGCTACATGTAGGAAGGATTTGTACAAAAGGTCCAAGCTTTTGATGCTCCTCTAAAAGCTCTGTCAAATACTGACCACTGGAAACAGAAAACGCGCGCAAGGATTGAATCAAAAGAATTAGAGAAATATATGTACATCGTTGAAAAGGCAGACACTAGTTATGCAAGCTATGTACCTGTCGACATCAGGGGTTGCTCGTATACGAGGTGATGGAGCTCTTGCAGGTGAGTAATTACGCGAGTATAGTCCTGACATGGATGTATGTAGCAGTGAAGAAATAGAAAGAAACAGAGGGGATGATGATTGCGAAGGAGCAACTCGCACAGAGTGAATCGGAAAAAGAGCATATAGAAAGGAAATAAGGAAAGAAGAGAAAGGCGAAGTGGGAAACTGCAAAAGGGAAATACAATAAATGGTGTGATTGTGTCAATTGAGGAAAGCAGTGGGGCTCTCTGATGAGCAAGGGTGGGGTTTTAATATGTAAGACAGAGGCTGATGCGGGGTTTAATGTTTGCTTTGTTGGCCACTCTTATGTCCTTGAAAGTTTTCACACACTGTATCAAATACGACTCCTGATGTCTATACGTAATTATATTATACGCCACTGCTGTCCTGATACAAAGAGTCGTCCACCTCGCTACACGACGTAGAGAGAGACGTATGATATTACATGAAGCTTTTGTCAATCGATGGTGAGGAGAAAACCAGAAAGAAAGGGTAAGCCAGAGGCAATAGTCAAACTTTGTATGTCTATATATACACATATAGAATGAGACCTGACAGTGACTGGGAAGAGAATGATTATACACCATCGATCCATCTCATTCTTTGAGAGTTATAAAAGACAGGGAAACGAAAATGATGTTTACAGGAAAAGATCATCCACTCATACTCTAATATTATGACAATTCTATATATCAGCTGGTGATACAGATACGTAAGGTAAATTGGATTAAAAAAGTAGTCACCGCTGCGTCACGTTCTCTGATAGTTTGCCGCTTTCTGTCGGCTTTTGTTTCTGAAGAAATTGATTTCGTTCTGATCAGCTAATAAGGTAACAGTATAATAGAAAACCTGATTGACTGGCCACTGACCGACTCCCTTCATTGGGGTCGGAGCACGTGTTCTAGGTAAGGAATTCTAACCCTGTTTTTTTTTTTTAAAAATCTTTGATTAGGATATTCACTGGCAGATTTAATGACTAATCTCCTCGCTGATGGGAAGGTACCTTACAAAATGAGACAGCTGATCCAAGGATTTAAAGCTGCTCTATACTTAAAATTAAGGATCGAACCCCTAACTTTTGGTTAAAAGTGGATGAGTCTGATTTTTATATTTTTACATACCTAACATATATATATATGGATAAGATTGAACCAAATAATGTTAGAACTAATTAATTGATACTGAAGATTTTATCTTCTTCATAATCCTAAATCACTTCATGATTACCTGCAACAGTGAATCTAATGGAGGAAATGTAAACAAAAAGATAGAGTTCAATCTTATTATTAATTACACTATGTATATGACATAATGTTAGATGTTTTAGATTCGACCATAAGTCCCAACCAACATCTGTACTTGTCGTCTACATCTTGTTGTGGACTCTAATTTATAGTCATATGTGACATAAGAATCTCTTTTTCTTCACTAAACTTCTTTCACCAAACAAATAACCCATTTTACATCATTTGTATAAATAGTTGGTATTGTTTTTCTCTTCTTTGAGCAGGTGGTTGCTGATGTTGTTGGTCAAGCTGTCATTTTGTGAAGAGCAGACCAAAACACACCACAATGATTTTGGTTAGGAAATCAGATAGCCAGCTGACACGCATAACTGTACATCTTTCATTCCCTGCTCCCGCTTTAATTTAATTTATATATTGAGAAGACCAATTTCTATGACAATGAGCAGCTTCATTTCCTGTTATACATGTGATGTTGTAAGTCGGCATGATATGGAAACATTGGACCCCGACATTTTTAGAACACAACTGTTGCCACCTATGCTTTATGAATTTCGGCTATCTTAATTAGTAATGAAGACAATGATTAAATGAGGAGATACGGACAATATATCTGAAACTTTATTATTTGCAATGTTCTCTTTGGCGGCTACTAATACTATACCACACACTCTTGGGGTGAAATACAGTAACAGGAACAAAGGGGTAGGCAAAACGAGCATAGGATTCCTGCCTGCGTTCCTACCTGTGACTGTAAGAAGTGGCAGAGAAAAAGCACGTCACGTTAGGCCGTATAATTGTGGGATCGGCGTAATGACATAGCCAAAAGTTCTCCAGATTGTAAGATTTGGAAGCATTTTAAATATTTAGCTAAAAGCTTCTTATTGTTCATTTGTTATATATTCACTTAATGATAGATTTGAAGCTTAGCATACACCCAACCATATCTGCGAACTGTTTCATTCAATTCTAAGCCCTTTGATTATAAAATTTAATCAATTGTTAAGCAGCTTCATGGTCCCACACAGATTAATCCACCATTAACTCCTTTATGTTAGCAAAATAATAAAATAACACCGAATTAAAATTGGGATGATTTATTTAAATGGAAGACGCCGTGAAAAATTACTGCCTTAAGTTAAAATTTTCTTTTTTACGGTGCAGCAGGACAACAAGATTCAACCCTAAGATTAATGCCTCCTTTTCTACCAACTTCAATTCACTCTAAATGATGGAATAGAAACTATCTCCAAAAGCAAAGAAACCAAAGAAAGAAAAGAAATGAGCTGTGTTCGATGAGCTTTTATATCCCAGAGGTGAATAAGTAGTAAACAAGATGGACAAACTATATATAGATTACTAGGAGGTAATAAAGAGAGTAAATAAGATGAACATTTGGGTCATAATGTTGAGAAACTGTAGAGATTAAAAAATGGGGTCAAACTTTACCAATAAACCAAGTTTTGGACTAATAGTACCAACACTTTAATCACACGTTAAATAAGGAGTATATTCACGAGGTAAATATCCATATAAAGATTGAAAAGGCGAGCAACAAAGAGTGGTGTGGAAGGTGGCGTTTTGCCACGATTATACCAACGTTAATCACTTACTCTATTATTGAGTGCAATCTCTTACCGTATAATGTAAATATGTCTCCAAAGTTCTATTAAGAACTTCTATCTAACCAACTATTTGAGGATGATAAGCTTAAGATAATGCAAAGAAACCCCTTGAGCATTAAAAAATTATTGTCAGAAGTTACTCCAAAATGAGGTCTTTATCATTGAAAATAGTAAGAGGCATACTAAATAGAGTTGATATAAACTGAAGCAACTTTGGCAGTTAAGTAGGGGTGTGCCAAAGACATGAAGTAAGCATAATTTGTGAACCTATTAACCACTGAAAGGATGACTAGGTGTGAGCATTCGGGTAATTCGGACCTAATTTTTAGTGTTAGTCATTATAAAGTCACAATACGCGTAAGATTATACGCAGGAGGGGCTCGATCAGTTCTCTGACTCAAA